>JAYMTC010000306.1:0-12819 GCA_036897605.1 Melianthus villosus
TGCCTCGGCAGTTAATTTGTATTTATGAAGTAGGAGGTTATCAAATTTCTCGAATTGTATGGAAAGAAAGAAACCTAGAGTAACACCAGGAGATGAAGTTGTTTTCTTGTGGAAAGTTATATATTTAGTTACTGCAATTTGATCATACTTAGAACTGGATTGTTGCAGGTCCCTGCAAAAAATGATCTTTAACATCGATGTATCGTGAAGTTCATTTATGAACAAGAAGAGTTCCCTATCATCTGTTTTTTACTAAACATAATCATATATAGATGCTTTTTGCAATATTCACTGGGACTTATAATCTGAGGTTAAGAACTGTTAAATGTTTTGAATATATTATATAGAGTTCAATAAAAGACTAATGTTCAGGGAACAGATCATCAGTTTGTTAATAATTTGGTTGTTGCTTCAAGGTCGCAACACATTTGTCATTCCTTCATGACTCCATATCTCCAGAATTCATCTTGTTATTAATGATGTGACTTGTGTTTGTACTATTTTGATTCTGAGTTGTAACTAGTAATTTCTTTATATTAATTTTTTTTTTGGAGTTTATCAATTGATCTTACACCTACAGATTGCCCCAATATCAGGAGACCTGTAAATTTTACTTACTGGAAATCAAACCTCTTGCCCATATGCAACATCTGAAATGTGTTTCCTCTTGCTACCTTGATAAAATATATTAATCACCTGAATGAGCATGCAGGATCTGTGAAAGACTCCGTGGTTGGTGAGGATCGAATTGTCAAATACTTACTGGCAGTTTTGAATTCTAGAGGCACTCCCCTTAGCTGGAAGTACTTGAATGACAGAAGGATGGTAGGGCTTCCATTTGAATGCGTGGATAAACATGAGTATAATGTAAAAGATCTTAGCTTAAAAAGACGAAAGCCACCAAGTGGGTCTGAAGTACAGTACGTTGAGGTATTGGAAGAATCACCTTTTTGCTTATGAGGATGTATGGTCTTGTTTTCCCCTCATAATAATGGTTAAAATATATAACTTGTATGCTTCTTGGTCAATTTGCCAACTTTCAGAATCTTGTAACTGAAGTTCAATGTGCACTATACACAACACTGGCAGAGTTCAACGGGGACATCGAAAATGAGAGCGACTTGGAGGGTCTAATAGAACTACAATTTGAGGTGCTGCAGAAGGCATTGAAGATACCTCATAAAGCATCTGAAGCTCGTCTAATGGTATCAAAGAAATTCATCACTTTGTTTAGGACAGGTAAATTAGGTCCTTTCATTCTTGATGATGTCCCTGATCGCACCTGTATAATATGAAATTGCATAGGCCTATAGGTCCCATATAGATAGAATTTGTATTCTCCTCCCTCAAAATGTCAAAATGTATGATTTCACAATATCTTTGACTTAAGTTTTATCCAACACCCAGTTTTATCCAACACCCACTTTCTCGTTCTTATTTTTTTCACCAAAAATCGACCATCTGTATTTTTTGTTTCAACTCGAATCCCTCTTAGTTATATGTATCTTATTAGAGAAGCCTGTTAAGCACCAATGGCAAGTTTTGAATTCCGGAGGGGGAGTTGTGCTCCCCAAGACCTAACTACCCAGGTTCAGTTAATTTCACACGGTGCTTTCTCTTTCTTCATTACTATCCTTCATTTTAGTGTCCATACTGTATTTTTTTTTTTGTATTTCCAAATTGAACGTCACAGGTTTGAAACTCTGAGCTTAAATGCTTTGTTAGTTTACCAAATGCAAACCCACCAACCTCTTGTTGATGGACCGAATAAATTTAAGTAGTAGCCTTGCTCATGCATTTATGATTTATATGATATGATATCTAATAGTATAAACGCCTGTGCTCTAATTGTAGAGCATATATGTTAAAAAGACTATCAATTAAATCTTCTTCTATTCTCAATTATAGTTTTTAGTAGCAATGATTATCTAACATGATATTAGAACAAGAAGTCAAATGTTCGAATATCTGTTTCAATTTCCTTAATTTCTCTCTGTATGATTGTTTAGAATTATATATATATCTCGCTTAATTCGAGTTTTTAATAGAGATTGCTCATAACATGTTCATCTAATTCATCTAACTCTTTTAAATTAAGATATTTTTGGATTATGATAATGAGCATATACAGAAATGCATCAACCATAACTGTCTTGTATTGACGGTGAAAAAATATATGTTTCTGGACCTATACCTCATTCTTGTACATCATTCATCATTTACTTGTCTGTCACTAGGGACAATCCTCCATAAATTTCTGCCACGTGTCCCCCTCACTTTCCTCAAATGGATATATGTTACTTTCTTGAGAGCATCGGGTTGGAGAGGTATACCAGTTAATAATATCATGTATGAAAGAATTAGTCTGTCGTTCATTTTTTAGATTATTAGAGTTCTAAATTAGTCTTAAAATTAAAATCTCAAATAGTTTTAAGAAAATATTTATAATTTTAATTTATTTATACACTTGTTTATTCAATTTAACAATTTAACAAATTAAATATTGAGCAAGGTTAATCTGAATTTAAAGCGTCTTTTCTTAATTTTGTCAAAAATAAAGAAAATGTTCAAAGTTGATATGAAACAAATTGTATCAGAATTATCCCTAAGGTTTTCGCTTAATGATGTGTTAGGTTCAAATAATTCAGACGTTTGTTTTGTAAAATGTGAGATAATTTTGATTTGCAGATGAAAACAAAGTATCGGATTCTATGGATTTTATGAATATTAAAAGTTTAAAAATGTATTTGGTTTATTGAGTAGTGTATTATTTTACTAATCTTTCAACCAAAATGTTAATTAGAGAATCAGACTCCGTTCAAATCATTCAAACGCTGTTTAAAAAAATTAAGACTTTTTTTCTTTTTTTTTGAATCTCGTCTTAATCATCATTTATTTAACATGTTAATCGTCATTTATTAGGATTATTCAGAGTAACCATGTCGCTATTCCTCCTGGATCCCGGAGAAATACGTTTCTTAGATATATTACCGCATCCGAAGGGTTACGCCTTTCTGCAACATCTTCTCTACTCTTTTTCTCCTTCTCTATTCTTCCCTTCAACCTCTGTAACTTTTCTTCTCTCCCCTCCATATCCAGCTTCATCTTTTATCGCTTTGAAAAGATACTATAATTATACTACTCCTAATGACCTCATTCTCTAATCTTTTCAGCAACAATGGCGGCACAGATAATACTGCCCAAGAAAAAGGCTTATTCCATTGAGGATTTTCAGAGCAAGAAATCAATCAAACCCATGTTGAAGTCCAAGTTTAAGTCTCTTATGCATGTTTCTCCTTCTTCTTACTTGTCCATGCCAGTCGGCTTAAGCCCAACTGAGTTTTATTGACTCGCATGTGCTCTTCTTCCTCTTTCAGAGTATTATTCAAGAATCAATTTCTATTGCTTTCAGCTTCTTTTAGAATTGTTGCAGAGAGATATATTTTGATTTTGGTTATGTAAAGCTCTTACTTCTCCAATTACTGAATCTTCTGTTCGTCAATCCTTCAATTGGAATTCTAGCGGTATTAATAAAAAAAAACGTGTGATTTTTCTTTTCAACCACAAATATGGGTTTCTAAAACAGCCAGCAATGGTAAAAATTACAGTTTTATAACATAGATGCCAAAACGAAAGCATAAACGAGACCAAATGAAAACAAAAATACACATAAACAGACAAACAATCTACAATATGAGAAGCATGAATTGAAAATTAATATCTAAACCGACATTGTTGTGGTGGTAGTGATAAGTGGTTGAGTGTGAGTTACGAAGAAGAAAGAGAAATTACGGAAATGAGTGAAGGGGAGAGAATCAGGGAGAAGCGTAGGTGAGAGGGGGCGTGTCAAATCTTACCAAATTTAAAATATTATATTTAATATATTTCTTAAAAGGTTTATAAATAAAACATGTTAATTACGTTCAATTTAAATAGTATATTTTCTCACCATCACAAAAATAAAAAATATGTATTTCTTAATTTAAAAAAGTACTTAAAAAAGGATAATTAACTTAGAAGAGAGAAAGTACAAGTTAATTTTAAAATATTTTTCTTTATTTATTAAAAATTGAAAAAAGAAAAGAAATATAAGACTTAAAAACAAATTTGGTACCCCCAAAACATTTAAAAATGTTCAAATTAATACTCAAACTTTTTATTTTAGAAATTTAATAGTCAAAGTATTAGAAAAATGTAAAATATAAATTGAAATTTTTTTTTTTACTCAAACTAGTATTATCAATATACTTAAACTCTTTCTAAAATATCCAACACATTATTGATACTGCTTTTACACTTTTATTAGTTAGGGTGTTAAATTTATGTAATATAAATAAAAGTTCCGTACCATATTAAATTTGCATTAAAATTTCTAATGTAAAACTGCACGAAAAATATCAAGAAAAAGAATAAATTAATACAATTTTAATGGCTAATTTTTTTTCCCGTGATAAATGGGCTAGAGAGAAATAAATAGACTAAATTCAAGGTAACTTATAATTCAATCAAAATTAAACTAACCCCAAGGCTACAATAGTAAATTCAAGTCCGAAGACATTGATCGTTAGAAATACTAAGCCTTGCCATCTCATTTCAATTCCATAGAGAGAGAAAGAGAGCCATGTCTGAGCTGATCGCAAGCAACGAAGAAAACGCAGAGATCTACCATGGCGAGTCTCTCTGCAAGCAGAAATCTATGGAGCTCCTGGCAGAGATATCTCTCCCAAAAGGACTTCTACCTCTGGATGATCTCATCGAAGTAGGTTACAACCGTTCCACTGGCTTCGTTTGGCTCAAGCAGAAGAAGAAGATTGAGCATCGCTTCCGTGCCATCAGTCGCACCGTCTCCTACGACACTCAGGTGACTGCTTTCGTTGAGCAGCGCCGTATGAAGAGACTCACTGGTGTCAAGAGCAAGGAGCTCTTCTTTTGGGTTACCATCTCTGATATCTATGTGGACCCATCCAATTCTGCTGTTATCACCTTTGCCAATCCCAGCGGCATCTCCCGTGCCTTCCCTGTCTCCGCCTTTAATGTCGAGGAGGAAGGTAACTGAAGGACACAAGTAATGTAATTCTTCCACACACAAAATGTTCGATTTGGGATTCGCTCTTTCTAGGGCTTTAATTTATTTCTCTCGTGTTGTTGCCTTATATGGAATTTGAATGAATCACAGTAACTAAACAACTAGTTGATGTGAAATTTAGTAGCTTTGTGCCATTGCAGACCCCTTTGGATTGATCATGTTGTACCGTGCCTGAAAACAATATCAATTGTCATTTTACCTCTCCAAATGCTGCCGAAATTCTTATGGCAAATGAATAAAGTAAAAACAACTTTACATAATGAATGTTAAGACCAATTGGTTGAACTCAGAAACACAAGATATGAACCAAGGGGTTACCTAGTGGAGAACATCAGTTTGAAGTGGTTCCAGGTGAAATGAATTTGCAAAGTAGCAGTGTCAATTGATAAGTGTTAAGTGATTAACTTGAACTTAAAACAAACATAAGGAGAAATGCATTTGAAAAGCAGTATAACTTGGTATAAATGAGTGACAATATTTACCTGAAATTATCTGTTGATGGAGAAAGACTTGAGGTCTCATCCTAAAGCAAAGATCAAGAGCTGCAGCCACAAACATAAAGATAATTTTTTTTTATGACAAGCTCACTGCAAATTATTGTTCTCCATCTTTATTTGTTTGAAATTGTGCAGTGCAGAAACAAACTACCTTTTGGAATATTTATAAATGTTTGAGAACATATTATTTCCATGACTAAATTGAAAAATTAAGTGCCTGAGAATGTTGCTCATCCCCCAAAACAGGGGAAGATGCTGATATTATGTATTCAGTCCATCTTGGCCTAGTACTCAGCACAAAGTCCTCCATCAGTTCTATTACTATATTGAATACATCAGTCACAACTCATTTTGAGTCCAACATAAGGAAATTACACCATTTTCTCTAAGCAGATTCTATGCTGGGAAGGAAACAGCAGAATTTAGGATAAAAACAATCGTATGCTACCAACAATATGTTAAGTTTAATGTAAACATGCAATAAATATTTATACGCATTCAAAGGACAACTATATGCAGAATAATACAAATATTCTAATGCTGGAACTTATATTATGCTGATATGACAATTATTTTAGCACATATTGCCACCGGGGAGTGAAACAATCAGGCTACCAATGCAGTCCCTTTAATCAAAGTAATTTATAAGTGATCTGTAAGTAATGAAGTCCTTTTGATCAAACAAGTTTCCTGAGAGTGATCTCAAAATAAGTGTTTTAGCATCTTTTAAAGAACTAGTAACAATTTCCCCACCTGAAATATCCAATATGGTTGTGAAAAGTGAGCAGACAGAATATTTTTAACACTTGAGATGATACTAAATTATTATTGAAACCTCACCTAATATCAACAAGGAAAGAATAAATACTGTTGATAGCTCAATTATTCCCAACTTTTCGACTTGTGTTAAATCCCAATAGACCTGCATTTCCACCGGGAAAATATAAAAACAAAATTGTTAAGCTGACTGTTAATTGGAAAAAACTAAAGCTTGGACAAGGATGCTCAAGAACCTGCTACACCAAGATAATAGTGAAATTTGACAGCATAGTACAATATATTATATAAATCAACTCGATAGAACGATAGAATGATCCATCAAAACTATGAAAGAAAAGGCTTCTAGCAGAACCCACCAGCTACCTCTCCTATTACTCTTTCCATCTAAAATGACATTGACAACCGGAAAATGATACGAAAGTCTGCTAAAAGGTTCCACTCATACTGGATCATGACTATAGTACATTGTAGTTAGGTCTGAGTTATCGGGATTATGACACTGCATCAATATTATTTGCTCTACTTTCTTCTATCATTTGCTATGTCACCTTGACTCTGATACTAGAGTTGGGTATGGACGCATATTTAAATGCCGGACACGGTAAATTTGAAAATAAAGATCCTTAAACTCAGCTAAAGGTACCCATTGGATACAGATATGAGGACATTTTATTGTAGGACACCACACAAGTCCTATATTAAAATTTATTTGGACTCAAAAAAGCCCAGATAGAAGCCCAACTGCATGTCAGACCAACTATAGTGAATATAAATTGAAATCTTAAATAGAAGTTCAAAATAACCCAATAAAAAAAAAACTCTATTGTGCAGATTTTAAAAAAACAGGGAAGTGTCAAATTTTTTAAGGGTTGGACAAGTATTTTATTTCCGTGTCGGGACATCTGACACCAGTATTAAGAACAAACCAAAAAGTCTGGATGACATAGATTATTTAAAGAAAAGATGATGGAATATATGGTTAATTTAATACCGTATTGTACTAAAAACAATATCCAGATTGAGTATCTGTACCCAAGCATTAGATCCAAACAAATTCACATCCAACAAGGAGTGGAAAAAGAAAAATCCTGCTGCCTCGAGTAATATCAAACTATGAGATCTTACTAGCTTCCTATACTGAAATAATCAAAGAATACGAAATATACTTTGTTTCAACCTCGCTTCATCTTGTTCTAAAACACTTGGAATCACATAGGATCACTTCACTCACTGATTGTTAACAAATCACTTTCTTTGACTTTTTGCTTATCCACTCGATCATCCTAAAAAAGGGAATACCAGAGAGAATAGGCTGAGACAATTTGCAAATGCGAAAAAGAGAACGGGCAGGTTATCAGTTAATGGTTTGGTTTCTAAGTTTAACGCACGGGGCATCAGTCCATCATAATTTACCCATACTCAGAATAAACAATATAGCTAACATGATCTGAATCATTGGGTTCAGTTTCACGGTTTAACCTGGACTTTGACACCCCTAATTTCTTCTATTTAATCATTATCTTGATTCACATATATGTAAACAGACCTGCTAGTCTATGATGGCATAGCCACAGAGAAGCAAGAAAAGGAGTAGTCAAGTAGATCAATGCTACTACATATAGAAATGGATAATATCAGCCGGCACCAAAAGAAAAAGGGGTGAATCATTCCAGTTCATAAGAAAAAGATGACAATCTTCTGTTTCAAAATTCAATTCATAAAGATGAAGCACAGTGTTAAACCTCAACAGTGTAGGCAGTATTTGACACATGACTCTGATACATGATAATAAAGGAGTTCACACTCCCAATATTTTGGATCATTCGTTCTCGTAAATTGGATGGTAACCACCAGCAATTATTGAATCCAAATATTTTTATTCTTGAGTATTCTCCGTTCTATGGATATCAAGATAACATTGAGAAACCAACATACCATTAATCTTGATATTTTCAGTGGCATCCTGATTGAGCAAAGTGAAATCCAACTGTGACTTTCACGAACCAGAATGTTAATGGAACAAAGTAAAAGACAGGATAGATGATGTCTGTTCCAGAATTCCAATTAGTCTGCACTTATACCCAATGAATAAATACAAATGAGTAAATAAGCTGTTACTGCATCAGAGAGCCACTGAAGATATATAATAGTCTTTGATTTCCTTGTTACACCTGGACAACCAAACTAGCATTACCTTGCTGAACTGATCCACCACTAGACGGGTATCTACGAATCCCAAAAGTCTTACAGTCCCAGACAATTTCAACTAGCTCATCTTGGGGCAAACTTAGCCCTTGTTGTTTAATTGATTTACACAAGCCACAGAAATATTTTGGATCCTCAAGTCTGATATACTCGTGCAATAACCTCTCATGGTCAGGCACCCAGTTCCTAGGAAATGGGGAGTAATCACAAGATGGAATCAAAGACATGTGTGAGAACTGAACTCCTTCAATTGCATCAACAAGTCCCATTCTCAAAAGATCTGAATATTCAGGTGCAGCATTGTTAGTGCTCTCCCTCAGTGGATGGCTGAGATCACGGGAAGCTATTTTATATACCTTAGCACGTGATTTGAGTCTATATCTTGCAGCATAGAGTTTTGCCATAGAGCTACGAATAACATATGCACAAAACCCCACAATTTTCTTGCGGTTATCTGCATACCTGTACCAATCAGCCATAGTTTCGAGGAACTTATTCATCTGTGCATTGGTATGAGCTTGACTTGAGTAAAGCATTGGATTGCAAGGTAATGGTTCTGGATCCTTATCCCCCTTAACAAACTTGAGCTTCCTGAATTGTCGTATACATTGTTGTAAGCTAGCAGTGACTGAAAGTAAAGTTCCCACACCCTTTTCACTCACAATCTGACCTCCAGATGCCGTGTACCTAAGAGTTGGGTGTATCACCCTGCGGCAAATTATATGGTCTAAGAACTGAATTCCCCTTGTAATATGTTCAATCTCTACCTTTGAATTATCCAACCTTAACCCAAACTTTCTCTCACAAAATTCAATTATTTGTCTTCGAATTTCAACTGCATCCTCTCTAGGCCCCCTTACACCAATCAAGAAATGCCCCCCAAATCTTATATAATCCATCCTTCTAGTCTTCTCCCTTCCGCTTGATGGAACAAACTCCGGCCAAGCTGGGTTATGACAACCATCATGAATTGATTCTTTCCATATAGAGTCAAGTTTAGATGGACAGAAATATTCAACTATTTTCCCTTCTATCATATAATCCAACTCACTAAGGCAGATATTGGCAAGTAAAGGACTAAGAATTCCACAATAACCATAAGAAGGTACCTTGGCAGCCTCTTCTGGAGCAAAATCAAAGAATGTCCTCAACCAATAGGGGTCTGGTTTTGCTTCATCCTCATTGAGAATCTTCTTCTTCTTGGGCCTCTTCTTAGTTTTCCTCAACTCTGCATTGTCTTGATTTTTACATCTATTCTTTACAGAAACTGAACACCCGGATTTTATCAAATTCAATACTTTTCTGTCTTTCACAGCTTTACTAAGACATCCCACTAAAACTTGAACATCAATGTCCTCAAAAATATCACTCAAATCCCCTTTCAAAAACCAGAGGTACCCGGCAAAGTTACTCCTAATGGTTCTAATGACACTATGTGCATTTCGGCCTGGCCGGAATGCGTGTGATTTAGACGAGAATCTAGCTTCAAAAATGGGTTCCAAAATCATCAACAGCACCTCCTGCACAACCCGATCCTGGAAACAAGGCTCATCTGAGTCAATCAAGGCTTGGAGCTTGCGCTTGGATAACAATTTTGCACGGGGCTTGTCGATGGGGCTCCGAACGATCTGGTGGGTCTTATCATTCCAGGTGAAGTGATTGTGGACGACTGCATTCCGGAGGGACAGGAGGTCTTGGAGGACGGCGAAGTGGATGGGGGTCCGGGGGGGGAAAGGGGCCGGGGTGTGAGCGCAGGACCGCTGGTAAGCGAAGACCCAAAGATCGAGCTTGGAAAGGAAACCTGTGAGGTTGGGAAAGGTGGTGTTGGGTGGGGCAGAGAAGGATTTGATCCAGAGAGAGGAGCATATTTGAATTGGGTCTTCCTTGAGAAGAGAGTATGGGTCTTGATTGGATTGGCGGTGGTTGGGGGGCGGAGGAGATGAGTATGCGGTGGCGAGATGAGAGAGATGGTGATGGGAGGAGGAAGGGAGAGCTTTGAGGGAAAGTTGGAGCCGAAGGTGTTTGATGGAATGCTTCAGCAACATGTTTTAGGAACGAAGTTTGGTCACAATAAATTATACTTCCTAATATTAAGTCAATTTTTACGCATTTTATACATGCTAAGGATTAAGGAATACATTTCATATTATTATTTTGTCCTTTAGTTATAATTTTTATAAGAATCCATAAAAATAAGAAAGAAAAATTAAAAATTCTTCTATCATTCAATCTTTATTACTAAGATTTTCTTTTACAATGAAATTTTTTCTATCGTTAGAGATCTTCTCAACCAAGTATTTTGTTGTAGTTATTTTATTTTTATTTTCGCATCTTTGTAGGTTTTCTCTCATATTGTTAAGAGTTCCTCCATTATATAAGGTTTATCTCTCTCTTAATTGAAGTTTTTTCATCATTTTCGATGATTATGTTTTTAGGCGAGTAAATAGCTTCCATCTTTCAATCTTTATTACTAAGATCACATTTCGCAATAGAGTTCTCCTCCCTCTCTCTAGGGGATATTTTCACCCAAGTATCTTGTCATAATTATTTTATTTTTATTCTCACATCTTTATAGGTTTTCTCTCATATCTTGTTAGGGGTACCTCCCTTTTATATGGTTTATCTCCTTCTTAATGAAAGTTTTTTCATTCTCTTTAATGATTAAGTTTTTAAGTGTTTTTTTTCCATGAGTTTTAGTAAGTTCATGAACTAGCTATCTAATTATATCCGTTAACTACATGATTTCGATTATACTTGATGATGTTTACGAATATTCGATGACTATTCACAAATTAAATTGATTATATCCGAACTCGACCTGATCTGAGTTCCAACCTAATCCAAAAAATCAGAACGGTAGTCATAATCAATATGTCCTAATATCCCGTAGTAATTGAAAGTCACAATTGCATGTTCTTTATCACCAGATTGCACCACAGTACTCAGCACTAGTGGTTTATAAACATCAACCATAATTCTTACATCTGAAATAAGATTACAAGCAAATCCCTTGTCATCGATAATGTCAAAGTCACCGAGCAGACTCCCAATTTTATGGACAAAGGCTACATTTCATGCCTAGATTGGCATATTTGTATATTTGCACCAAGAAGGATGCGTTTGTCAACAAGATTTCTTCGGGTCGTTGATTGGGTAACATTTATTCTACAATCTGAAGTTGGTTCTCCAAGTTCCAAGCCATACATGAATACTTTATTTAGATCATCTTCATTTCTAAAAACAGACATAAACGTAGCCCGAATAATTTTCATTTTTAAAAACAGAAATAAACGTAGCCTGAATAATTTCAATTACTATATCAATACGCAACCCATAGGTAACGCAGTAAGTTGAAAGTGGTCATTCAGTATTGTAACGTAATGACAAACAAATCCATAATATTTATCGCTGGAATGCCTTGAATTGATGCAATTCTTTGTTAGTAAATGTTAGGTCTTAAATATTACATATTTTATGTATGATTTACTCACAGTTCTATACAGTTTTGGATATATTTCTACATGTTTTATCATATTCTAATATTTCTAAGTTGATTCCATTTTAATTAATTGATTCACATATTCAAAAAAATCATCAAGATGCGATGTAAAGTCAAAGACCAAAGAGCCAATTCAAGATAATCCGATTAAAAAGATAAAAAAGAACGAAGGTCCAAGAAGTCATCAGCTCTCGAGGAGAGGCCAATCGCGTGAAGCTCATTCTCACGTCGTGATATCCTATTTAATTTGCCATTGGGATATGGGCCTTGATTGACATGTGGGCCTAATTTTAGACTTAGTATGGTAGAACCTTGTAACTTAATTACAATGAGGAAGATCTATGATAGCAGAATTAGCTCTAGTTTTCTTTTTATTCATCGATTGTAATTCTACAGCTTATAACGATTGTATCTTGCTTCAATATTGGTTATTTGCAGTTATGATTTTTCTTTGATCACTTGTCTTCTTTCTTGTTATTTTGTTTCTTAGCTTACACGACACGATAACACGAATACGACGCGACACGCTAATTAGCGGGTTAGTATTTAGCATAAAATGTGTTTAGGTCTTTAACGAATTGACACGATTAGACACGAAAAATAAGCGGGTCATAAACAAGTTGACCTGCTAAACACGATAAGACACGTTTATGACATGCTTATTTTGAATTTATAAAAATAAGTATACATTTCACTGGTATTTTACCTGAATTACATTTTAACATGTAATTATCACGATATATTCCATATTG
>JAYMTC010000307.1:0-12813 GCA_036897605.1 Melianthus villosus
AAAAAGTTGTTGGTGAGTGTTTGGCTATGGTGGATGGGCCTGATTGTGTCGTTAAGGCAGAACCTATGGGCTTTTCTATAGAGGAAGAGATGGAGAAGGTTAGCTTGGTTACTGATTCGAGTAGTTTGGCTCTTTTGAAAGGGAATGTTGTAAAGGATGAAATGGAGAGCCAGTCTTCTTCGAGTAGTGATGACAGTGATAGTGATGATAATGCGAGTGAGGTTGAGGAGAAAGTAAAGGAAAAAGTTTATGAGTCTGACGAAATTGAAGAAGGGGAGATAAGAGATGAAGACTACGTCATTAATGACACTGATGATATTGAGAAGATGGTTTCTTGGAGTGATGTTGATGACGAAGATTTGAATGAGTCCACAAAAGGACCCATTAAGTCCAAGAATGAGCTTGAGGTAGATAACTGTTACTTTTTTACTATTGTTGTGTAATTTTACATAATCAGTGAAGGAAACTCATCTTTTTATTTAGTGACTGTATAATGCCAGTTAGCAAGTTTATCACATACCATAATCATTCGCCTTGAAATTATATATTTGTTTCAACTTAAGTTTACTGGTTTTAGATGGTGAATGTAGGTCATTCATTCTTAGTTGGTGAATTAAATTAACAGAAAGAAAACTGCCAATTAGTATATCTGGAGCCAATTTAGTTTAACACTAGATTGTTTTGGTGTTTAAAAGTTTATGTAGGCCTATCTCACACTTTTCCCATATGAAACTCTTTCATTCTTCTCACCTGTCATCCCTTAACCGAGCATAGAGATATTATAGTAGTTCATCATGAGTAGCTTTGTTTAGGCAAGCCAGGAGACACTTGAAAATTTGTTTCTTGTTTTCTTTCCCTCTTTTACTGTGACAAAAGTTGCCTATTCGAGTTATTTTTTTATGAATATTTTTTTATAGTGATTCTTGAGGTCTCCAAATGCTTTTAATTCAGAATATGATGATCAGATAGGATTTTCAATCAATGAGGCCTCAAGACATAGCTTTACAAACTACAGTGAAAATAAAATATGCCTTCGTTTAAAATTTCCTTCATTTTGTTTTACCAGTGACTCTGTAAATATTTGAAATTTGGTTTGTAAAAAGATTGTTAAATGTCTTTTGGTAAAGAAATTCATTTATTCTTAAAATTATAGAAGAACAGCTTTCTAATACAGAGATCTTTGAAATTGGTTTATTTCAGTATAATTTCTGATTTCGAGAATTAGACTGAGAACAATGTGATACTGATGGTTCTCAATTCATATTGCTAACTCAATTGAATAACGTAGTTGCTTTTCTTCTACCTTTTGACCTTATGGCATTTTGCTTATATCCAATAAAATGCCTAAAACTAGGTCTCTCTGAATAACGATGTTGAGCAGCATGCATTAATACTAAAGAAGCTAGACTTTGAGTCAATTTCCTTTCATTATTGCCTGAGTTGATTGTGTTGTTTAAATGTATAGGTTCTCCCCCCAGTTCCATCTGTGGATGTGACCCTGCAGCCATCCCATCCGTTGCTCCCTGTTGGAGCAGTAATGTCGGTAAGTTCTTATAAAATACTTTCCTGTAAATATTCAGTCACTCCAATTGTTTAACAATTATGTACCACCTACGGTTTGTTTGTAGTGCCCTTTCAGTAACAATAGCTGTATAATTTGATGATGCAGATAATAGGTGCTAAAGTTATTGTAGAAGGAGTAGAGAAGCATAACCCTCTTAATGAAGGTTCGATTCTCTGGATAACAGAAAGAAGATGCCCACTTGGTTTGATAGATGAGTTATTTGGACCTGTCAAAAACCCTTACTATGTGATAAGGTACAATTCAGATAATGAAGTCCCCAAGGGGATCCATGAAGGTACTTTGATCTCCTTTGTTCCAGAGTTTGCCAATCATGTTATCAACGACAAGAATCTTTACAAGAAAGGGTATGATGCATCTGGTGATAATGATGAAGAAATTTCAGATGAGGCAGAGTTTTCAGATGATGAGAAAGAGGCTGAGTACAAGAGAATGCTAAAAATGATTAAGAGGGGAACTAACGACCAGAAACCCGTGAGCATTACAAAAAACCGAAAGAAAGTAAAAAATAGGAACGAGAATTGGAAAGATAGTAAACAATCTCCACAACAGACAGGACTGGAATGGACAAAACGCAATCAAAATCATGATCACATATTGCCTGTTCCAGCATCACTGCCACCGGATAATAGTTCATCCTCCTCCAACATGAGTGAAGGTTTTGTCGGTGGAAATTGTATGATTCCGCCATTTTCACAGACTGTACTAACAACGGGTGCCATGCCTCCCAGTGGAATTTGGATGAACGGCATGCCTTTCCAGCAGCCCCAGAATGCTTTTTTTGCAAATGGATTTCCAACTCAAAGAATGCCCTGGCTATCTCAGAATCCCTGTCAGATGCCGATGCCAATGCCAAATGGAATGATGTTTGGACAACAATTTAATCCTAGTCAGAGGCCAAATATTTTGCAAGGGCCAGTACCAAATTATTTTTCAGGACCACCACCTTCAACTTGGTCTCCGGGGCTTGTGGGTCAAAACTCATTCATCCCAAATGCTAGGATGGGATTACAGGTACAACATACTCACCCAGCCGGAAATGTCGGTGGACAAGGAAATCTAAATAATGGATTGCATGCTGGACAGAATAGCAAGTTTCAGCAGGTAAACAATGAAGTAACCCAAACTTTTAATCAGGGGACATCATCGGAGAATGTAACAAAACCAAACGGTCAAGGAAGTGGTCAATATGGATCAAATGATCGAGGACGTAGTCAATACAGACCAAATGGTCGAGGACGTGGTCAATACGGACGAGGCAGAGGCAGACAGTATTGAAGATGAAATCTACTATTTATGATATATATGGCTTCATAACCATATTCTAACAGATTGAAATTTGTTGATTTAGGCATTGTCTCCACACAAGTCTTCAAATTTAATTTTTGTATTTCTGTTTTTGATTTAATGAAAAGAACATTATTATTTTTGGATTTTACAGGGCTGATATTATGAACTTCAAAAGGCCAGCTTTATTGGTGATTCAATACTAACTTTGAATATGTTTTTTTAATTAAAAACCCCTATTTGTTTGCCTCCTTTCTTAATTGCTCTTTTTTTTATTCTGCATAACTTTCTTTGACCAAAGATTAACAAATTAAAACAGAAGAACAAGAAGAAGACGTTCTTCTTTTATTGTCACTTCGACGCATTTAATGTCAATACACATATTTGTACAATAGAATTTCACAGAGTCATCACATTTATCAAGCACTAATTGCAATTAAATGATAGAGTAACAAATTAAATAAGTTTAAAAAAAAAAAAAAAAAAACTAACTGAAGTTACTATTATTTTTATTTTCACAGGAATGTTCCTTAAAATAAACCCGTGGCAAAGTGCTAGGATTTAATATGAAAGGACACTTCCTTAATTCTTAATTGTCGTTTGAATATGAAGGAAATCAGCAGAGTTTGTGAATCATTTATATAGAAAGGACCGCATGCTGTTTGTTGAATAACCATACCACATTATCACTAGTGTCTTTTGAATATTTATTAATAGAATAATACATAATAAATTTTATTTTAGTTAATGTTTTATATTTCTCTAATTTTTTTTAGAAGACTTGTGCGTTATTTTATATATGTTTTTAGAATTTATCAATCATGATGGTTATTACAATTATAGGATTATACCCGAGATAGGCAGCGAGTCCAGCATTTCTTAGTCTATAGACAATAAAACCACCTAAAGAAAAGATGAAGTTTATGTCCGCTAACCGAATCTTAGGGCGCCTGAGTATATTATAGAAAGGGAAGGCTTCTAGTAATGATTTATTATCTCTTTTATATTTATTGGCCGATAAAAAAGAGGTAAAGTATTGGACAATAGTAACTCTATGATATCAAACTTAATATCAAGTTTTTTCACGAGTCACATTATTCAAACTTCTGATCGTAGAACATCCATATTGTGACATAATATGTTCTGATTTACAGAACAAACATTTTTTCCGGTTTCCTTTTCAAAACCTTACCTGGGTCCAATCGTCCTTGCTTCCAAACTGATACCAAAATAAAGAGGGAACTTAACCAGCTCCAATCGCAAAGAATCCATGATCAGAAAGAACTTCCATTTGGCAGATGATTTCTTCTCAAGTTATGGCGTTGGAAATATTTATACCATATTAACAAGAACATGTCTGTGCTCATTAGCAAGAGCCGTGAGCTCCCCCTCCTGGAAACAGAAACGGAAAAAGGTTACAAACTTCAGAGACGAGGAACATAATGTAAGGATCATTTGACAACAAACCTACAAGAAGATTCATAATGACTAGGAGGAGTTGAATACAGCAATTACCTTTCTCAAGCCATATTCCTTGAGAGATCTGCAGAGACAACTTACTTCTGTTAAACTTCCAAACATCTTTACAGGAAGCATTTGTTCAACATATTGATACTGTGTTCAACAATCTTAAAACTTTAACTGTGGTTATAGGTGGTCTATGATAAATAAAAGAAATGGAATTCTACAATGAGAAATTATTTACAACTACAAGGCATCAAACACTACATCTGAAGAACTACCTCGAGATGAAATATTCTTAATGACCGAAACACCTATACAATATTCCTAACCGTTGCCTCATCAATCACTCAGTCTCAAACTCGAACCCCCTTGAACCCCCTCTCTTTACCGCATATTGCCTCACTTGTCACAAGTTTTATTCCCCTCACCCACAGCTCAGCCATCTCAATTCCTCCATCGCATACAAAATGCACCTCCTTGTTCGTCATGGTCATGACCCGGAATACCCCTGGTTCATGGTTGTCACCTTTCCTCTGCCTGCTCTTTTGAAAACCAGGGCTTGGTCCCACCTCTGTGTCTCTGCACATGACATTCCTACTGTTAGAATTTCCCCATCGAAGCACCCCTGTGCAGCCCACCATTTTGATTTCCTTTCGATGTGGAGTCCCTTTTCCTCCTCTCGTGTACTTCCATACTTTAGCACCGCCTAATACTAACCTGCGAGCGAGCTCGTCTAATATCACGTGTTCGGCTTCATTTTTCAGGCTACTGTATTTTCTTGAAATTGAGACTGCCGTTTCACCTCTTGTGTTTTTGGTGTCACACTTGGCTCCTTGTAAGATTAGGTGCCTGCACATTGACCCATGGCCTTCCTTTGCTGCTAACATGAGTGGCGTGTAGCCTTCTCCATCCTGAAGGTTTACATTATAACCTCTGCTTGTCAATAATCTAGCTGCAGCCAAGTCCCCGTGACGAGCTGCACAGTGCAAAACATAGAACCCTTCTGCACTGCAATTCCCCTTTTCGAGGGCAAATTCGAGCATCACCTTCTCAAAGAGGGACCGATTCTGGTTCAGTTCTGCAATTGTTAGTGCTGTATCACCAGATTTGTTGAAGAGTTTTACGTCTGCCCCTGCATATACCAGCAATCGAAATGCTTCCATATGGCCATTTAAAGCAGTGAGCATAACTGCTGTAAAACCCTTGTCATCTTCATAGTCAAGATTTATTCCTCCAAAGCCGATCAGAGTTTCTAGTGCCTTAATATCACCAGCTTTTGCTACAAATATTAGGGGAGAGAACACAGATAAATTGCTGGATTTTGGAATGTTCCCAGCCCTTATCACATCAAATGTTACTTTCTGGAAACTGGCAGACCAACCACTTGACTGAGCTATTGAAGTCACAGACTGGCCTGCAGTATTGAGCAAGCCAAAATCTGCACCAGCAATGGCCAATTCTCTAAGACACTCTTCATGTTTATGTTTTGCACAGATCATCAGAGCTGTCTCACCAGAATTAGTTTTGGTGTTCAAATCGCAACCATACTCTATAAGACATTTAAGGATTGTTGACAGTCCAAGACGAGCAGCCATTTGAATTGGACGGAATTCAGTTGTAGAACTAGTTTTAACTGGACATTCTATATCAGCACCACAGCTTAAAAGGACACTGACAGCTTTCACATTGCCACATAGGATTGCATGGTGAAGGAGACATCTTCCATAGTGAAGGGTATTGGGGGAGACATGCTCAAGGAGCATGCGCAAGATAGCACCACTGACTTCAAAATACTCCACTGCACACCAGGTGATGGCATAGGGATCAGCAAGTCCTGCACCTACTCGAAACTCTTCCCCTGTAGCCATGTCCCATGACCATGATGCCAGTCTAACATTGATGTCTGACCTCACACCCACCTGCTTGCCATTTCAGGAAAAAGATCAGATGACAGTTGTGAGCAATATAGTTCATTACTGGAAGAAAAAACAGGAATGATACTGTCACTTTATCTTCCAATCTCAGTCTAGCTACAACATGGAAAAACAAGGAAAGAGACTGGTACTTATTCATCCAATCTCAGTGTGGATAAAAATCACTGTCATTAATGCTAAAGCTAGAATCTTTTTCTGTTGGGATTCTAGTGCAATCATAGATATCTGCACCATTCATCCTTTGGCTAGTCATGCATATAGGTACAGATCCAGCTGTGATATAGTTGTTACACATCATCATATGCATTGAGGGACCCATATCAACAATTCAAAAGATCATTTTCTCTCCAAATTTTTAAAATCTAAATGTTACCCAAAGATTTGGACTGGTGATGCCCACGTACTTAATGTGTTCAAATCTCTAGAACCCGTAGTTGATGTCAGAACTAATAAAGAAAAAGGAAAAATAATGCACATTTCTGAGAAACCTGAGATGGTAAACTGTTCACAAACTAGGTCCCTCAGTCCAAGTGAGTGGAAAAAGGATATCTGACACGCTTTCCACTTCATGTGCAAATTTATTAGACCTTTAATTCATTCAGTGTAAAGAGAATATGTATACATCATGAAAATGGTCACCTGCAGCAGAAGCCGAACAACAGAGACCTGCCTATTAACAACAGCTGCAACAAGAGGGGTACAATCAGCATTTGTGTGCAGCGGAGGCATAAAAGACTGGAGCAGTACACGATCAGTGGCGTTTGCATCTACCCCACACTATTAAACAATAATAGCAATGTTAATAGCAGGTGAAAACCCAATAAAATATGTTTGTTAGTAATTTAATATTTGACCCTGCACACTAGGCCTTGGTATCAGTTAAACCAACTGTTTCATTATTTTATCACAGTATCATCCTCAAGGACGCATGTTGCAAAAACATACACAACTCTTAAATTCCTAATCTCCTAAAAGATTTACCATTTCCAGAGGAAGCCAAGTTGTTCACTACAAGTTAAAGTGGATCACTATGGAATGAGTAGATGCTACAGACAAAGTACCAGTTTGCAATTAATCAAGTACCTTCATGAGGGTGTGCACCACATCTACAAAGCCTCTGCAGCACGCTGTGACAAGAGCATGGACAGAAATATGGGGACGTATCAGATCAGAGCTCATGAGCATTTCCGCAAGTCTTGCCTGCCCATGACAACTGGCCTCATGCAGAGCCTCCTCACAAGCAAGCTGAGATGCACCAGCTTTAAGTAAGATTTCCAGAATCTCGAGGTGGCCCTCTCTCACAGCTGCTGTTGTCGTGAAGCCCCTGAAGAGTTTCTGATTCACATCAGCTCCAGTGCTCTGTCATTTGAGAAAATGCCAGCAGTTAATATGCGAAAAATGTAAAAATATTTCAATGAGAAGATGTTGAGGACTTCAATATGCCGATACTGTACATTTGTCATAGTTGTATTGTTTTACTCCAGTTCCAAATGGAAGGAACAGAATTACAAAACTAATGCCCAGTGAGCATGTTGGATTCTTCGGTGAGTACATATGATAACTGGCCATACAAAGACAAAGGTGGGGAACAAAACTGATATGGAAGAAGACAGGGGAGTATGGAATTTCCATTGCCAGGTACATTTGAATCAGTAATGAGTTGAGAAGGGGGGACACATAATGTGTTTATGGTTATGCCTTCAGGCTCTATCCAATAGTCAGAGATATCTCCATGTGGGCCTTGCAGATTAAGGAGGATATTTTTTATTAATTTTTTGGCTATCTTTGAAATATATTATAATTAATATTTGGTTTCATCCTTGCATTCTATTATAGTGCTGGTTCCCATTAATCAATAGCAAGGCTATGTACATTTCTATCCCATTTTTATTGCAAGACACCAGACTTACAATAAAGGAATGTAAAACTAGGTAAAACAAACAAACACCATGGAAACTGGATTTGAGCTATTTGTACCAAGCAAACCAAGAGTCCAAGAAAGATAAGCTCATTTAATTAAATAAATGGAATTTTTTTCCAGAATGATAAGTATATCTTGAAGAAAAAAAAATAGAAACCTCCAACATTCAGAATAAGCTTGGCCAGCTATAACACCAGTAAAATGTGATCAGTATTTGTTTATCCCACTTCTAGTTTTGGGATGACTAAACTGGATACTGCACTCCTGCTAGTAGCTAAGAAAATCTAAAGGTGATTTTCAGAAGAAGAACTATATACTTGGGACGGGTCAAAGAAGAATGAAATTACAAAGGCTGCAGAAGCTGCAGAAGCTGCCCAGCTGGAAGTATTGAACTCGTACTCATTGAGGTAAAATAGAATCATTTCAACTATCCACTCACCTTCAAATTCAATCTAAGTTAATTTATAGGGAAATCGCTTAAAAAAAGAAAAAAATTATCCAGCTGGGGGTTCTTTTCACCCTTCCCTCACGGTACTACTTCCTGTTCTTTATAGGAACAAAGGAAATTCTAATTTCATAATTTTGAGTAAACATGATAGTTATATATGATTCACTTCAGCGGAAAGATGAGTAAACATCTGGAACTGCAGAATATGTACATTTCCGTCTTTTACTATATTTTTCTTTCTAGTGAAACAAACTATAAGAGATAGAGTACACAGAAATATGTGAAACTATGGGAGTTGAAAGGAAACAAAAACATGTTGATCTCAAGTTTTACCACAAAATGACATGTTTAACAGATCACCATATTTGCAACTTGCAAAACATCAAGTACGAAGAAACTAGAAAGGAAATATATTAAATATATTGCACTTGAAAGCTTCTAAAATCATTTTGGAGTAACAGCTTTGGAATTGTTGTTTTCTGAATATTGCACTTGAAGACTTCTAATTAAGAGGTCAACAATGTTAATTTTGATTTTGTTTGTGGATATGTGAGAGATTTAAATCAAGCTTGTAAACAAGCATGGTGTGGTGACTATAGGTCTTCCAAAAACCACAATTTCCGAAACAGAGCAAGCGAACTTGCAAAAGAGAACTGAAAATACTTCAGCAAAATCTAATTCGAGAACATGTGAAAATATGTGAAATCAAATTGCCAATAGAACAATCGAGAAGTCAGTTTCAAATTTCAATCACAACACAATTAGATCAACTATACACATTCAGCACTAAAGAAATAAAAAAGAAGAATAAGCAACATTACCAGCAGTTTCCTCACGAGAGCCACATTTCCAGAATGAGCGGCGAGAAACAACGGAGTAACGTCAGTTTTGAACTCCTCATATTCGACTCGAACTTCAGTGGCCGATTCATCGCGCAGCACGGTCTCAGCTTTCCGGCTCTTCAAGCAGACAGCGCCGACGAAGTTAACGTCGACGGACGGATGAGCAATGCAGTCGGATGCCGATTTCAGATCGCCGGAGAGAGAAGCGAGGAGGAGACGTTTAGAGACCTCGGAGCCGTAGTCGAGAGGGACGACCTGCTTGCCGGCGAAGACAGTCATATCCGGCGAGATACGCGGCGAAGGCACTGTGAGAGGGAGATGCGAGACTCGAGACAGATGGGAAACTTGAAAGGAGTGAGCGCCAGAGTCGGAGAGTTCGAAGAAGAAAGGTGTGCGTATTTATTTATTGACGTGTTCTTTTGGATGGTGGTAGAATGGTAAATACGAGGGCATTTTGTATATGGATTAAAGAAAGGTTTTGTTCCACGGGTTTATTTATATGGGACGCATATTAAAATCTTATTTTCAAAAGGGCTAACTACGTAATTGGCCCTTAAGTTATAATGTTTTTCACGTAATCAATATTAAAAAATCACTGATTTAAATTATTTTTTTTAATATTTAAGTACGTGGTCCATATATTTGTAAATTTTCCAATCATCAATTTCTACTTTAATAGATTATTTGTTTGTTTTAATTACATTTTAAGTAAATAGTATATTTATTGAAAGATTGTAATCCATACTTTAATCGTATAAATTTATTCATTGTGCATAAAGATATAACTCTTGAAAATTTTAATTTTAAATTTAATGCGGTATTAGATTATTTTTAGAGAATACAATTTTTTAGAGATATATATTTATAAAGAGTAAATAAGTGTATCCGAATTTAGTATGATAAAAAGTATGCGTTACAAGTTTTCTATGTATATAAAATTTACTTAAAATAAAATTAAAATAAACAAGAGATGATGGATTAAAATTATAGATTCAACGTAATAAATTTTATAAATTGGACGGGTAATGCATAAACATAAAAATAATTAGATAAATTAACAATTTTTTTTTAACAGTGGTTATCCAAAATCTAGTATCCATAAACATTAAGTATAGGAGCACATAAGTGGAAAAAAAATTAAAAACTAAATATGAGAAACATTATAATTACATTGATGTTGTACTTAGTCTTTTTTTTAAAAAGACAGTTGTACTAAAAATAAATGTAATTTTTAAGAAAAATAAATTTGCTCGTTATTATTGATTTAATTATTATTTTTATTTACTCAAAATGTTAAAATAATTATCTATTTTTCAATAAATCAATAAAATAAATTAAACATTATATTATATTTATAGTAAATAATCTTATTTTGTAATTTTAAACACCAGATTGTTTATTTATGAAATTATGGTGGCGAGAGTGGGCTACGGCAGCGGGTGGAGCTACGGCCAGGTGTACTAGTACTTATGTTTTTTTTTCCTTCAAAGAAAAACTTCACACAAGTGGAAGAACTGCAATTTAATTTAATTGAATTTTTTTTTCATTTTAAAATATATTGCCCAGACTTAAATTTAAAATAAAGTAGTCTAGGATCCCATTTTGAAATAAACAAGAATTAAAACTTCTATTTAAAAGTATTGGCTAAATTTTCATTTAACTATTGTAATTTTTATTTTTAATCATTTTTGTTATTTTGTTAGAACTTATCCTAATTATTTTAAATTTTGTAAAATAATTATACTACACTGTTAAATAGAACAATTAAATCTAGAAAAGTTAAATCCCTCACAGCTTAATTTATGGTATTATTCGAAAACATAAACGAAGAAGTGTTATAAATTATTGGCTTAATTCCATAATTGATACCCAAACTTAAGCGTTTGGCCAACTTGCTATCTTTACTATTCAACTTATTTCATGTTTGGTTTTTCCTCCAAAATTTCTTATTTCCCATTATAATTTAACAGTCTAACATGTTGGCGAAGCGCATAATTGATACTCAAACTTATACATCATTATTTCCGTCCAAACTTGAGCGTTTGGCCAACAAGTTAGATTGTTAAATTATAACGAGAAATAGAAAATTTTGGTGGAAAACTAAACATGGAATAAGTTGAATAGTAAGGATACCACGTAGGCCAATTTGAAAGAAATAATATCAGGTTGATCAAACGCTTAAGTTCGGATAACAATTATGGAATTAACATAAATTATTATAAGCATCATTTTATAGTAGCACGAGACTATTACTGCTATCGAATCTGAACAATTATTTCCTTCACTAGGTTAACTCGCTTTCTCGTAAAAAAATGCACCCACTCTTCACTTTATTTTTTATGTTCTTTGTCCTTTCACCTGTTTTGTTCATGACCTATCATATTATTTTTTTAATCAAATCTTTTTTTTACTAAATTTAAAGATATCATGTTATAGCTCGGGTTAGAATTTCTATTCAAGATCAAGTTCAAGTTCGAGTTCATATCAAATTTTATTTATTTTTGTCTTTTTTTATTACAATTTATGTACTCAACAACGAAAAATTATTTATAATTCTAAATCTACCACCAATTTATATTTAATATTTTATTAAATTCAATTTGTATAAAAGGTCCTTATTGCATAAAATTTTTGTATCATAAATAAAAGTATAATAGAAAAATAATTTAAATTTAACTGGATGTAATATAAATATAGATGATGTTGGATCATTAATAAATTTTTGTTAAATGTGTAAATTATAAATATCATAAAATAAAGAACCATAAAAGGTGAAGTGATTTGAAATTTAAACACGAATCTAAGTTTGATCTTAAACATGAATCTTAACTTGAACGCCTCAAATTCATAATATGATAAGGAGAATCTTTTGATTAAAAAATAATAGTTAGATAAAAAAAAGTTTAATATAACTATCATGACTGAAGTGCAAAATTTTCTTTGAAAGCAATGTTAAAAAGGTTGAAGTAATTAAATTTATAAAATATATTATGTCATTATGATTCATTTAATTTAATAATGAGGATAAGGAGTTAAGTTATTAAGGATGAAAAACAACCGTACAAGTAGGTCTGTAAACCGAAGTTAAAAGGACTGATAAATTTTCCTGATGTTAACTTTTAGAATTTGAATTTGTATCAATTCAGATATGAACTGAATTCTGATATATCCGAATCATAAAACAATTTATTTAAATTATAAATCAAAATCTGAAACCGAATATCCAAATCCGATATCCGAATATCAGAAAATATGAAAACTGTTTACTAAATACAAATATAATATTTCTAATTGTAAATAATCTTCAGATAATAAAATTCATGTATTCTAACAAA
>JAYMTC010000308.1:0-12812 GCA_036897605.1 Melianthus villosus
ATGTCAAGAGATTATGATTTAAAATTATATATTTTTAATTTTTTTTATAAATAATTACACGATACACGACATAATAATAGCACGATTATTAAATATAACATGATACATTAATATTAATAATATAAATAAAGTTCAAGTAAATTAATAATATGAATGGAGTTCAAGTGAATTTGGAAGTATTGAAATCTTGAGAATGACCATTGCACTACAGTGTTAAACATATACTTTCATTGTGGTAAAGAAGGTTTTTCTAGTATGAACTCAAAAATATAATGTTAAACATGTACTTCAATGACGAACATTAGTCTAATACAATGTTAAACATGTACTTTCACGACGAACATCACTTTCATTGTGGTAAAGAAGGTTTTTCTAGTATAAACTCGAAAATACAGTGTTAAACATGTACTTTCACGACGAACATCACAGAGAGTATACAATGTTACATCATAGAGAGTCTAAATAAATGTGCGGTAGTGGAAGTTCGAACAGTAGACAACAGGTTTTTTAACCCGAATTTAAATCTCTAGAATACAAAAATTCTGAGTTGTGCAGTCCGAATTGGAAAAAAGGAACTCCATCATAGAGTTTTAAATAACTTACAAGTTACAAAACTGAAATTGCAGGCCACGTAAATTCAATAACAAAAAATAATCAGATTATTTCATCTCTTGACGCTAGAGCGTCAAAATAGTTAGAATTCTAAGCAGTTGCAGTTTGCTTCTGGGCAAATGCAATCCCTTTCTCAATGCTGGCCTTCAGTTCAGGCTTAAGGGCTTCGAGAGCCTTATGTTCAAACTCAGTCAACCCTTGCAGGTCAGATGGAATCAGAGCCTCAATACCTTCCCTTCCAAGCTTAACTCTTGATGCAAAGAATGGAAGTTCGGTCAGATCAGACTGTACGTAAGAACACTCGTATACATCCCCATCTCCATCCAATGCACGAAGAGATGACTCGACAAATCTTGCCGCTGCATATGCCATTGACAGTGTCGCAGACCCTGCACCAACCTTTGCCTCTACAACTTCAGTCCCTGCATTTTGGATCCTAACAGTTAGCTGTTCTACTTCTTCTTCAGTGAAATTCACAGAGGGCTTAGTTTTGGACAGCAGAGGTAGAATGGTTATCCCAGCATGTCCTCCCACAACGGGGACATCAACATCAATCAGCTTTAGGTTCTTCTTCTGAGCAACAAATGTGTTGGCTCTTACGACATCCAGTGTGCTAACACCGAAAAGTTTCTTTGGATCATAAACACCCTTCTGCTTTAACACTTCAGCTGCAATTGGAACTGTGGAGTTAACTGGATTGCTGATAATGTGGATGAATGCATCAGGGCAATTATCAGCAACCGCCTCGATCAAGTTCTTCACTATGCCAGCGTTAATGTTGAAGAGATCATCACGAGTCATGCCTGGCTTCCTTGGTATTCCAGCCGGTATCACGACTACATTTACACCTTTCAAACAGTTGGCTAATTCAGAAGGTCCAGTGAAATCCAAAACTTCAGAAGGTGTATTGCAGTGACTCAGGTCAGCAGCTACTCCCTTCACATTTGCTATATCATATAGGTGCAAATGAGAAACCAAAGGGGACATCTTAATTAGAAGTGCTAGGGGCTGACCAATCCCTCCAGCAGCTCCAAGAAGTGCCACTTTGTACAATGCCCGTGGTTGTAGCTGACACTCTGATACCTGCTTCGGTTTCTGGGCATTTGCACTGAAAGATCCTCTAAGAGCTGCACTACTTTCTTTACCTAGGAAAGAAGCATCAGATTCAAAGCTCACAGATCCTGCTGCCTTGAGGCCACTGAAGTTTTTAAGGGAATTGAACCTTACACTGAAATGCTTTGAATGTAAAAGTGGGCTCACTTTCGAGGGAAACGAGGAAACTGATCCAACTGAAAAGGTAGCCACTGAAGTTGCTGCCATCGCACAGTCTGTACAAAAATTAAGACAAGAATGAAACTATGTATACTATGAACAATTAAATTAGACTGGAATCCAAAAAAACTTAAGATTTCAAAGGCTAGCTCCATAAGGACGCATCAGGTGATATCCAGATTAGTGCAGCACTCGTGATAACAACAAATCAAACTTAATACAAATACGCAACCCTTTCCACACTTAGAGAAATATTACAAGATACTACTACCCAGTAAACGAAATGAACATATAACAACAATCTAGTTCTGAAAGAAAATATCTAGACAAACAAAAGCAAGTAAATCAAGAAAGAAACTACTGACTTCCAGTGAATACTGCAACCCAAATAATCAAATATCCACATCAGTGTACTACTTAACTCCCGAAAGGAACACAATTTGTAACTTCGCAAGCATTAGAAACGGGTTGGAAAATCCAAAGTCAGCTACATCAATTACAATTCTAAAAAGTTCCATCACAATTAAATTTGGGTTTTTTTATAAGATTTTTCTTTCTTTTAGTGAATATCTCTATTCGTCAAATCCATGTTACCTATTTAAATCTACATTTCCATAAGAAAGCTTTTGTGTAAACAAGTCAACAGCCAAACAGACCTATCAGGCAAACCAAAAAAAAAACAAATCCACACATGTAAAAAGCCTAATTTAGAATTCAAAGCTGTTATCTTTCAGCATTATAAAAAATGGGAAGATGAGAAAAGTAAATCAGTGGTATTACTCATAACAAAAATAAACAGATTCAGAAACAAACAATCTTATCGGATCTAAAAAAATCCAAATTATCCAAAAAGAAAGCAGATTCAAAAATGACAAAAATGTGAAGAACCCAAATCTTACTGATATTATAATGCTGGCTGGCCTTTCTGTTGGGGGGAGTCGAAGATTGCAGAGTTGTCTTTTGACGACGACGACGAATCACTCACTACCTCAGCTGCAACTATATAAATGAAAAGAAAGGTGTTTTTCTCTGAACTTGCTATGTACCGAAATCTGCAGCGCATCAGAATATTCCAATTTTCTACCTTTTCTCTTCTTCCCAGCAAATCCTGGCCGCTGGATTTTCTTCACTCTTGATCGCGTTTATTAGAAGCAATCATATTTTTAAGCTTTTAAAAAAAATAAAATGGATATTACTTTTAAATCAATTTAAACATGCCTCCATAATACATACTAAATATGATTCCACTGACATATTTTTTATAAATTGTTATGAAGAAATTCATTTGATTAAATTTTAATTTAATTGTATAATAAAGAATATAATAAAAAATATACAGCCAAATTTTATAAGTATAATTATTCATATTATTGTATACAGCGCGCGTATGTATGTATGTATGTATATATATATATATATTGTTATTATAATTACTGTTTCAGTAAAACGGTTTTGAAATCGACGTAAGTTTAAGTTAATTCCTATATTATGTCATTTTCATTAAATTGAGTTAATAATTATTAGAATTTAATAAAAACAACGTAGTATAGAGACTGATTTAAGCTTAAGTCCGCTTAAAAACTGATTTACTTTTACTTTTTATTAGATTATGTATTATTATTTAATTTTTGTTCTTTTTTTTTTGGAACGAGATATATTGTGAATGAATTATTATTTATTCTTATTATTGTTTTTATCTTATTATTTTTATCTATAATTAGTTTTATTTATTTATATTGTTGATTACTATTATTATTGTTACTATTTATAATTGATATTGATTATTAGCCATATTAGTCTTTTAATCAACTAATCATCATTTTTAAAATTTCACTACTATTAAGGATTATTATTTATTATTTTTAGTAGCATATTATTAATTATTATTCAATAATAAGGTAGAAAATTATTTTGAGAACGAGTTTACATGCTCACTACAGAAATTTATTAATTAAGATATTTAAAGTTAAATAGTTCTTTACTATAAAAGTGAGTTAAATATTTTTTTGTCTTAGAAAAGCCAGTTAAATTGTTATGATTGAAAGTTGCACTATTTAATGTAAAATGATCAGATAATTAGGTGTGAGTAATGCATTTTCAATCCTTTAAAAATATTTACTAGTTGTTGGTTATCCAAATATGCTTATAATTTAGAATTACTTGATAATTCACTAGAAATAATTCATTAATAAGTGTTACATACATACATACATATAAAAAGTTCACCTAAATTTTAAATTATGGTGTTCCATACAGAGAGAGATTGTAAATACACTTCATACAAAGCTTTTCTTTTCATACATTTAGCTTGTCCATCTCCCTTCTTAGGGCATTAGCCCTCACCAAGCTCCCAATCATGTTGAATGCCAACTTCAGATCGTCCAATGGATTCCCTGGCACGACCTTCTTGTACAAATAACTGTCGAACGTCATCTTCTGCACGTACTCATCTGCGCACATCTCCACAAATGCTTCTCTTGCCGGGTTAGACCTGTAGAAGACCTTCTGCAACACATCCAAAACCTTGTAAGTAGGCCAGTATGTCTTGTCCCACTTCTCCAGGTACTTCCTCAAGTCCCCTTCATCAACCATCCTCTTCCCGTTCTCAGATCCTTCAACAATTGCCTCGGCGCACATCCTCCCACTCTTCGCAGCAAAGTAGATACCTTCACCTGAGCACTTGGTCACATAACCAGCTGCATCCCCAACTAGGGCTACTCTATCAGCCAACCTACGTGGTCGGGGGTGCTCAGGGATGGGATGTGCCTCCACCCTAATGATCTTACCACCAACGATTTTGTCCTTGGCACGGTTTCTGGTTGCTAATTGGAACTTCTTGATGTCACCTTTGTGGGTGACAGTTCCTGTGCCAACAGCTACATGGTTACACTTGGGGAAGACCCATCCATAGAAATCAGGTCAGACATCATCACCAACATACATCTCAGCTAGATCCTCATAGTAAACCATTTTGTCATCAGGAATTTTGATTCTCTCCTGAAACCATTATAACAAACTCCAATTCGGCGACAATTGAGCAAGAATATTATATTTAACTTAACATAACGGCCGAACACATGGAAGTGCCAAATGAAAACAATTTTTCTAATGAAGTTGTAAAATTGCATTAAAAACTGCAAAATGATGACATAAAAACGCATCGATTTCAACAATTACCCAAAGAAAGTATGAGCAAATAGAAAATCATCATACTAGCAACCCTTCATTTCATGAAAATAAGACCAACAACTCACTATACTATATTTACAAAACTATCCATAACCCACTTACCAAACAATTAAGCAAACACTTGTAGCACAACAGCACTTCACCACTCACCAATTAACCAGAGCAATTATGTATTAGGGTTGAAATCACTGCATGCGTCTACAAACTAGTGAAGGCACTTACTATTAACCCAACCTTAATTGTCTAAAATACTCCTAACTCGCTATTACTGACAAATCCATTTCCAAATTAGCGATTACCAAAAATTATAAATTAACGAAACAATTAAAGTAAGGCAACAACAATACCTGAAATGCAATAGCAAATTCATAATCACCAGCATCAATGGCCTTAGCAACACGAGAATTAGCACCATCAGCCCCAATCACAGCATCAACCTCCAAACTCTTCTTCTCTCCAGCTCCACCAGCCTTCCCATCATAAGCAGTATAATGCAACACATATGGCGCATTCCTCTCCTTGGGTTTATCCATTTTCAAAAACAGTCCATTAATCACCGTCGCCCCATTCTTCTCCGCCCTTTCTCTCAAATACGCATCCAGCACCTCTCTCCTCACCATCCCAATATACTCATGCGGCTTCAAAGTCCTTCCAATATCGACCGCCACATTTGACGGGGAAATCATCTTCATCTTCGTCACTCTCCGATCTATTATATCCAACGGCAGATCGAACTCGCCGACCATGCATAACAGAATCGCGCCGCCGCAGGGCTTGCAGTTGTCCATCTTTCGTTCAATCAAGAACGTTTCCACCCCTCCCTTGGATAGGGTCTCTGCGGCGGAGCCTCCGGCCGGGCCTCCGCCAATGACAGCAACACGGAGGTTCCGGCCCTGAACTTTAGGGCTGTATTATCCGGCGACGACATGGAAGGTGACTCTCCCGGGAGTTTGAGGTGTTTGGGAGGTGAACTGAAGCTTTTCCGGCGAGGATTGCCTTAGTCCGAGGAAGGATTTGAGAGCAATAGTGGCCATTGGAGAGCAGTGAGGTTTGATTTTTATATTTATGGTGGATAGTGGATATGGTTTTGGATATGAGGGTGGGTTTGGATCGTTGGATCGAGAGAATGGACGAGTGGATTTTAGTTCAGATGATGGAGGACAGATTTTCTTGGCTGTTTTAAATTTGGGAAAATAATTAGTTTTAGCGGGGGATCGCTGTGACACGTTTACTATTGTCGCATTCCGTTGATTTGAGGTAAATTCAGTAATTAACACAGATATGAATGTATATTTAAAATTCAACTGTTTATAATTAAATATTTAACAATTTTAATTACGAGATTAAAAAATGACTCGTCACTTCGTAAGCAAAATTACTAGCTTACTGACGGATTAAAAAAAATTATTTATATATTAAATTTTTTTCATCTGAGATATATTAAGGTTTTATAAAAAAAATTAAGTAAATACAAATTACTTTTATATGGTTTGGTTGATGTAAAAAAAAATTATCTTATAATTTGAAATTGAACAAGAAGATCTCTACAGTGTAATCATAATTGTTAAATTAATCATAAAAAAATCCCTAGTGAACTAGTTTTATCAAGTAAATATGACTATCCTTAATTTTAATGAAAAAGTTTATATTAAATTGTTCTAATTTATAAAGCAAAAGATTAAAAGACCAATTATTTATTGAAAAATGAATTGAAAACGTTCAATACCCTCCACAAGGCAAATTTTATGGTACAATTGTGACGCAGAGTCCTGTTTGCTAATTTGTAAATACAACGGGAAGCAGAGTATATTCACCAATTTTTAGTTATCTCATTTTATCACGAATTTTTAATTATCTCATTTTACCCCTTGATACGTATAATTAGTGAATGTAATAGATGTGTAAATTATATAAAAAATTTAATTACGTCATTTTTATAATATAAAAAATAAAGATTTGGGAAATTTTAAAATTTTATTAAAATATATATCTTTTTAAAAACACTTCATATTTAAGGTAAAACATAATAAAGTAAAATTTTAAAATACCCAATATAATTTATTTTATACATAAAAAAAAAAAAAAAACTTAAAAAAACTAAGGTAATTAAAATATGACAGACAAATATAGTCTTAGTGCTGTTGGAACAAGACCTCCGCTCCACGAGACATGGACCATTCATTATTTGCTACCAACAGAAAATACTCAGGGCAACGCTATTACAGGCAATGGACATCTTGAAAGAAAATAATTACTGAGACATGGACCAGTGTTTATTTTAAATTTAAATTTACAAAATGTAACGAGTGTTGGCATACAAAATTTTGAGGCCAAATGGATATGAAGCTTACTCCGTTGGCATACTTAAAATTCTTTCGGCGAGTAATAAATCATCAGGAGTTGTAACCTGCAAGTCAATATCAGCATATTGCAAGTGACATTTTTGTCTCTCAAATAAAGAAGATTGAATCTCCGAATAAATCAGAAATAATATATGTAGCAGGTAAAGTCTAAGTACTGGTTTTCTGTTAAAAATTTAGGCTGAGCATTGAAGTTCATTGCATGTAAAGTTTCATACCTTGATGTTAGTGTATGATCCCTCTGTTATATATACAGGATGTTTAAGGTGCTCAACAATGGACACATCATCAGTGACTTCGAGACCTTCTCTGTAGAACACAATTGCTCAGAAACATGCAAAATATTTTGTCAATCTAGAACAGGCTTTTTATGAAAGAACAACAACGCATATCATCTTACCTAAAGATGGATATCTAAAATGATAAGTAGATATAAACATAGGTTGGTATTCAGCATAAAAGTTTAAATCACGGAATATAAGCTGAAGATGAAACTGAAAAAATGAGCATAGGCATGGAAAAGATTTATGCAATTATCAGGGAGACGTCTAATGCCTATTAGCATCAAGAAAACGTCATACTGGAATCAAGAAATGAGCTCCACGTGGACATGGAGCACTACTCTTGATGCTTTGTCTATAGAAAAGGTCATAGAAACAGTATCTCTCTCTTGTTCTCAACAGTATTTTCTGAAAATTCAAGTATTCTTAATTGGTGCATCATTAGTCCTAGCTGGACATAAGCAAACCATCCATACCTTCACTTATCTTATCACAGCTGGTACGTTGTGCTAACTAAAGTCTAACCTCCAAATATGAATAAAATCTTGTTGCTGCAGTCTGACTCGGCTAAATTTACAACATGACCACGTGTACCACTCCTATGGCCCCTTAGAATGTTTGTACTGAAGAACTATTATATTGCACTACTTCCAAGTATCCGAGAAAAAAGAATGTAGGCAAGTGAGTGATTTTAGGTATTAAGTTAGCAGAACTGCCAATGATGTACAAACCATATGTAGTTCAAACTTTAATATAGTTGATTAATTACCAAAACTAAGTGCAAAGAACCAACCACACTGCCCTAGTGGATAAATCAGGAATACATAAACAAAAACAGCAATTGGACCAGAGAATGCCTTTTTTGGCTCTCTCTTTTGCCCTATGCTGTAAAAACAATACGTAGTTCAATACTTCAAATATAGTTGATTATGTACAAGAATAGCCCACTATCTGGATGTCCACAAACAAGTCCTAACTTTTACCACCTTCCTTCCCTTCTCTTTCATCCAGTTTGTTTATATATTTTTCTTTCCTCTATTTACCTTTATCTCCCTCCCTCACTTCTAATTTTGGACCTAGGAATCAGTATCAGGATGAATCACTCAGTTGCCAAGACTCAACATCTGTAAGGGATAAGATATTTATAAAAAATAATACAATTAGAATAGTTATCAAATCAATGAAAAACTAATTCTATTCAAATGAAGTACAAATATAACTTCAAAATGCAAAGTACTCCTACCTATTTACCAGCTCAAAACCCTTTTTAAGCAATGCAGGCTTTATTACCTGTTGAAAGGTACTGTGAAGCAGCAATACAAAGATTTAACCAATGATTATCACATATGGAAGTGTTGAAGATATACCTGTGGGGTCTGCATTTCCCAAAGTGTTTTCCTGTCCAGAGTTCTTACTACAAAAGATTCACTATTTGCCTGCACAAATTTAACAGAAAATTTGGCTACATACATATTCATTCAAGATACATACTTTTATCTTTTTTGTTCTAAGCATATGAATAATTTAATGGAACACTAAATACAGCAGGAACACCTACTTGAATCTTCAACACTATAAGTGATACAATACCTCTTTGATTGTAGCTTTAGCAGGAACACCAAGCACAGCTGCACCATTCAACCAGCCATCTTTTAGAACCTAAAAAGAAAAATAATTTACATCTCATGTTCTTGTAAGTTGACAAGATATGTTTGAGATTACCACCAAGTTTTAGATACAATAGAGATAACACAAACCAAATCATTAGATATAATTTCATGGAAGAACCAAATCCAAAGCAGCACAAGTCTAATAATATTTTTCCTAACCTTTTCTATATCTTCTGTTGAAACCAGAGGTCTTGCTGAATCATGGATACAAACAAGCTCAGAATCCAAATCAACTTCCTGTATGCAATAAGTAATGAACACGATATTCCATCTAATAGTGCAGCATATCACAAATAGTAGCTAAGCTAGTTGAATATAGTGCAATTTTTAAAAACTAGAAGGAGCAAAGAAAACTTATTAATTGGATGCGAGACTTCAATAACTGAAAAGGGAACATTATTGTGCATGCACCTGCAAACCGCTATATACAGAATCTTGTCTCTCCTTCCCAGGCAGTGCGAATTTGATATTCTCTTTGGTTTCTGAGAGAAATATTGATATTAGTTTCAGTCCGTACAAGAAAAATTAACTAACAAATTTGATACCATTTAAGTTGGATCCTAAGAAAGCCTATATGGATATGTTCTATCCTACAGTACTTTTACATGAGATCACTTCCTCAATTCTCAAGATTATAACCAACTTCTGCAATGCCAGCCTCACAATTGCACTATAATGTTCCTTGTAGTGCCCTTATTATTACTGTCAAAAGATTTTGTGCAACCAGCAGCCAAAGGTGTCTCGGGTAAACGCATTCAACTAGGTAAAAAAACAACTAGAACAAAGCGCACACATGCACAGATACCTTCGAAAATGTCCTTGTATGATGGATCACAAACTACAATGATTTCTTTCACTTTAATCATTTCCAGAAAGGTGTAGAAACTGCAAGGAAAAACGATAATTATACCAAATAGTGTGTATCAGTGAATAATGAGAAGGGAAAAAAATCAGACTACTTTCCATGTACCATCTCAATGTTAACCAATGTACAACCAACTAAACTTTTTACAAAAACCTACAGTCACACCAACTTGTATCTTCACAAAAGTTTTGGTTATGCCAGCATACTTCAATGCTTTAGTGTATTAAACCCGCAATACTAATCGTTGCTAAGAAACTTTCTGCATCAGTAAATGACTTTTCACCATGGATCGACTGAAAGTTGCAGCCACATAGTATACTCCTATGAATTAGTAAATGGTAATACTCTTTGCTTCTGTAATAATGGGCATCCACCTCATATTGTCCTATCATATCAATCCTAGTTTCTTAATTTTTCTCAGATCCTAACCATTTGATGGGAATTAAAATTCATGGAATTCTTATAGCCTTCTTAAGCTTACTGATGACAAAGTTATTCAAAATCAACACAAAGTAGATGGAACGATATTGTCAATAATTGAGATGGGTTACTGTGATATACCTATATAAAGCAATTGGTTGGCCCAGAAGTGGAAGATACTGCTTTGGCATACTTGCCTAAATGTACAACATAGAGCAAATTATCATCTAGGAGAAGAAAAAGTGAGAGTGAATGAGACTCAGTTTAGCCACAAACCAGCAACCTCTTTATCTCATTCAACTGAACTAAAATGAGTAGCTGAATTAATGAAGTATAAGATTAAAGTGTTACCCCCATTCTCTTGCCTTTCCCTCCAGCCAAAAGAATAACCGACACGCTTTTCTCTTTAACAATATCAGAGCTCTGTGCAAAAACTCAATTATGAGATCTAAAAAGAATAACACAGTATATTTCTTACTTGCAAAAATAATGATAATGAATGAAAGTAAGCTCATAAATTACAATGCATAACCTGGCTAATTTCCCCAACTTTGGCAATGCAACTAATCCCTTTCGATTTGTTAATTTTCAAATTTCTGGTGAAATCTGATAAACACCAAACAAAGACAATAAACATAATCGATAGCATAACCATTATATATAGTTTGTGATTCAGTTATGGCAATTCTAGCACTGCTAATACTAAAGAAGCCATATCCACAGCTGCATTTCTCTACAAGTCTTATCTATAGATAACGCAAGAGAGAACTTCTGACTTCGCGAATGGAGAGGAATTCGAACCCCCGGTATTCCTATCAATACTTCGGTTTTCAAGACAAACAAAGCAGCAGCAGCAAGTAAAAGGAGAAATTACCTGGACATGAGGGGCTAAGGCGGGAGAGAGACGGCAATTGGTGGAATTTCGCTGGAATCCTTGGTGGACTGATTGTTGCGAAGGAAGTACAAGAAAAGGAAGACATACGAGCAAGATCCATTGTAAAGGCACTCTTCTCTCACTTCTCTTCTCTGTACAGCTAACCGTCTGTGATAGTCAATTAGAGAGGAGAGGAAGAAGAGCGATACAATTGGAGCCATTGAAGGCATAATACTGATTTTGGAGAAGGTAAGGACGACAAAGGCAATAGGGTTAATTACATGGTTGGCATCTATTCTTTCGATGATTTGCACCGGCGATCCTAACATTTTGTTTGTTTAAAATTTTACCCTATTTTAATTTTTGGCGATCAAAATTAATTTTGTTAGGGTCAGTACCGTACTTTTATAGAATTAATTTATGAAAATATAAAACCAAAAATTTAATAAAAAATATAGTCCTAATGTTAAAATATATGTTTAACTTTCGTTAGAAAATTATTTGTAGAGTTAAATAAAATTTTACTAAATAAAAAATATGTCACGTGAAATTTTATGAAAATATTAATTTTTAATATATATGAAAGTTTTGTTTTGTATTAAACAATTTTTATATTTTTGATATTTTTAGTATATATAAATTTTTAGTTTCTTTTTCTAGATTATTTGTATGGAAGTAAATATTAACTGATGGAGTTGATTTTAATTGTCAAATTTTTTTTTTTATATGCATTCACAATTTTGTCGATCTACCAAAATAAGGAGAAGTAATACATTGATTTAGATATATAATGGGGAATTAAACATTTATTCCCTTACTTTATTTCTAACTAAAAATAATTTTTATACACGTGACGACGTGTCAATGTGATAATGAGTTAAATAACTAAATAAAAATTGAATTGATTTGTTAAGACAAAAATTTGGAAAACAAAAAAGACAATACAAAATATTTGTCCTTCTGGACTATGTATATTAACATTTGCCTTTAGTTTTTCAACGGTTTGTATAAAAAAAATATTGCCTTTAGTAAAATAAAACTAAAAATACTGTGTAATTGTGATTAAATAGTAATCGAAAATTCGACGATCGTTTGAATTTGAATTGGATTTAAATAAATATTATTTGAATTCAAAATTAAATGAATATTATCCGTATTCGACCGTTTATATATGGATAAGAATATGAAAAATGTACATCCGATTCGATTAAATCCGAACCGAATATACATCCGATTGATACGAATATTTAAATCCGAAAATTTGAATCT
>JAYMTC010000309.1:0-12809 GCA_036897605.1 Melianthus villosus
GCCATTTGCTTCTTTTTTCCCAAATTCGCTCGTAACCGTGGCATTTGCCTGAGTAACGAATAAACCCTAATCTGTTGCATAAGTTATTAAATTACATAAATACCCTTACCTATATAAACATGCTTTTGCATTCCCTATGGTCCTCACACCTCTCCATCGTCACTAAGCGGCGCCCATCCATCGAGAGCCGATAACTCTCGTCGTCCTCACGTTGACCATAATCACCTGAGATCCTTACCTGACCTCAGAGAGGTATGTGCTTTGGTCCTCAATTTATATGTTTATGAAGAAATTTCCGAAATTAAAATTCGTATTGATTGATAATTATTCTGTACTCTATTAAAAATATATTATCTCAACACCGTTTATGAATCGTATTTCCTTTCAAAGATCAGGGATCTTGAACTATTTTTCCTTTCTCTGTTCAGTTGATTGGCTTATATTTGTTGGTAATTGTTTTTAAGCTTTATTATTGCAAACGGTTTTGAGATCTGTTTGGTTTCAAGGTTGGATACATAGATTTGTTTTTAGAATGAACGTAGGGAACACCTGATTCACATCCGAGAATTTGACGTATTTCTTATAATTACATTTGTTTGTAAATTTGTAAATAAATTTGCCTATGATTTGTGTGGAGTTTGCTTGTTCTAACGTGTATTTGCTCGTGGGAAACAATGAGGAAAATAAGCTATAAGCTAATCTAGAAACAAATACAGCCTACATATAAGGCGCTAAGCGCCAACAGTGCATTTATTGCACAAAACTAGTCTTCTACGGTACATTTCCATTAGCAACAAGTTCAAATGGTTCCAAGACATGCAGCAACTCCCTACATTCTCCACATGTTTCCTACACCAGAAGCAGCCAAAGCTTTGAAACACGGAGTCACCATGCTGAATCCACCCTCCACAATGAAGAACATGAAGCCTCGGCACGCTTATATTCATCTAGTAGATTACAGCCAAAGCGCCTTACCTTAATCGTGGATCAATTTGTTTGTCCTCAAGTTACTTTTCCCCATTTTGGTATTAGATGTTTGAAATTATGTGGAAACAGATTATTAATTTATAAATCGCTTAAATTGCTAATTGCTAAGAAGTTGATCAAGTATGTTCTAATTATTTAGAGTCAATGAAGTTCAAGGGATTGTGTTGAAATTCAATTCCTCCCCCTTTAGATGCATTTGAAAGTAGTTAGTATAACATTTAATCGTAGATGCTCATTTATCAAATTGAATTGGATACTTAGGATGACCCTATACGTGCACTATTGTTCATCATTCGTGTGGTCCTAAACTATGTGGATGATTAAAGATGGGCTTGTGTGTATTGTAAAGTGCGTTTCTTGATACTTAGGTTTGTTTTTGGGTTGAGGGGGATAAATTGAGTTGTGGATCACGGTGTTGCAATATGTATCTAGCTTTCTTGGAGCTTTTTGGACATTGATATTCATTTGTCAGGTGACTTTTTCTATGTTAAGATTATGTCGATAAATGGTATAGGAGTTCTCAAGGATGTCATTACTTTGACTGGAAAAGATTATCTTCAATATTCCAGTGGAAAGACAATCTCGGTATATGATGATTTGTTGCAAGATGGTGGAATCGATTTGTCAATCAACAAGGGCTGGATTTTTCCTTGAAAACATTTTATAGTCCCCAAATTATCCTTTTGGATGAATTTTTAGATTGGAATAGAATTGAAGGAAAGAAGTTGCATTTTACTGAAGCTCAGATTCATATTCTTCTCCCTATGTATTCATTTAAGGTGATCAAATCTTTATCATTCCTTTTGATTCATTCAATGATTTTGAGTGATATCAACCATCAACCATGTTTATTAATATGGGATTATATTGAATTGTCATAATTGACTATAGATTGGAAGTAAAAATTCTGTCATTTGTATTATGTTGAGATTGGGATCCACTCTTTCGAAGTGTGTGTTGTTTGACAGTGTTATAAGTTTCTAACTAAACAGAAGTGCAAATATTTAATTCCAACAGAAATTTTGGACGAGACATGGCTTTTATTTCAAGGTTTATCCATAAGTTCAAAATCATTTAGACAATGTGGAAATTGTGTATGTTAAATAATGAAGGAAATTTCAAGAACATCTCGCCTGAACATGGTTTACTAGCGCCTTAGTAATTTCTCTATTTGAATGTTTAGAACTTTATGTAGATTTTTGTTAGTTACACTATTTGTTATTGTTAAGATATATGTATATAATGAATATTTTTGGAGATGTATTCCATTAAAAATGTTGATTACTAAATGGGTGGTAGGAGAGATGGAGAGCCATAAATTAAATAAAGGAGGAACTTCTTGTGCTAGTTGTTATTGTTATGACGGTAAATCTCATATTTATTTTGTACATGATACATATATTGTTAATTTTGCGTCTTGCACTATTCGGGCAAGCACCTAGCTCCTCGGGCAACAAATGTCTTGACGCCTTGATGGTGCCAACGCTTTTGAATTGAAAACATCGAGTAAAACACGAAATTGCAAATCCAACGTCCATCGTTTTCTTGGTTCTCGTTTTGGGATACTAAAATTATCGTTTTAACAATAAGAATATGGTTGCTATAAACGATGAAGAAGCATACGTAAAATTTAATTTGCAGGTTTCCCTTTTTGTTTTTTCATTTCTTGTTTGGTTTATTAGTTTAGTTCTTATTTTCTAGTTTTGTTATGTCATATATCATTGTTTTATCTATGTTTGTCTTATTTATCTTTGTATTTAAAATCTATTATTTTGTCATTTTATATATTACTTATTTTCTTGAAATAGAAGATCATTGAAATATTCAAAATGGATCTAATTATTTCAATATGTCCAATAAAATACTTTAGCTTTTCAAATTTTAATGTAAAAAAATATACATGTACATTGATCGAGCGTATCAATTAGTTTTAAGTATATTATGTAAATTGGGTATTTTTTATTTTTAATAATGTAAATCGAGCACTTTTTTTTTACGTGAACATACAATATAAATGAACTTATCAATACATCTGCATTTTTATAGGAATCAACCTTCTTCTATCTTTTATTATTCATATTCAATAATTAGTTATTGTATTTTACTATTTCTATGGTAATTCAATTTTCTTTACAAATATTTGTTTTAAATTTATTTAGTTTTGTACACTTTTCGAAAAAGGCCCTAAATTTATTTAGGTTGAGAATGTCACGGGAATGCATTTGTAAAATTATTTTAATGATATAATATAATGATATGATGTAATGATATGTAGATTTTTGTAGAATTATCTTAATGATCGAATGAGAACAATGTAACCTAACAAATTTTCATTACTTTGGATGTGGTACTTTCATTAAATGTTCCAATCTCTGTATGATGAAAATATTCGTCATACAACGTGCCACATATATCTAGAAATATGGTACTGTCTATAAACATGTACCTTGAATAAGTCATTGTCAAGCTAATTCACCTTTTTTTTTTTCCATTTGGCATTATATGGGGTTTGAAGATTGTCATTGCTATTTCATGTCATCGGTGTTTCAAGAAAAAATCACATCTATATTTTATTTTTCGAACTCAAGTTGCCATTGCACGGGTGACATCGTAAGGAAGTTTACACATCGGATCACTATTATGTCAATTAAAGTATAAAAGGATCCATAAAGCCACTTTTTATTGTAACCTCAGCACACGATCTATTTTGTAAGAATCATTTCTACATAATGGGTTTTTATACTAGAACATAGTCAGAAATCTTACTTTCCTTTTAAAATCCTTTCGTCTATCACATAATAAATATATTAAGAATCTTGGAGATGAGAGAGATTCCACATCTTCTAATATTCAATTATGGGTCTCCATTCGGCTAAAGATTTTATATTGTTGTTGGGGTGACTTGTTGGCCTTCATAATGTCTGAATAACTTTTTCGTATATTCATTAATATTGCACAATAGTGTGGCATCTCAATTTATACTCAAAAACGTTCTCAAATGTTCGAAATTTGAGTTATTGATGAAGTTATGACACTATCTTTTCGGTTGAGTTTCAATTTGAATGAACATGGATTATTTTAGTTGTATCAGCATCATGATGGCAAGGAGGTCGAATAGAGGGTCTAAGAAGAAGGGGACGTCTACTAACCACTTGAACGCAAGGAGGGGGATAGAGAAGAGAGACATAAAGAATGTATCACAAAAGCAAATTGTGGCATCCACCTCTGGTAGCGGGCACTCCAACACGCCCAATCCCCCCAATGTTACAACATCCAATCATGATGCTATTGTTTCTAGCAACGTGGAGATAGAAGAAAATAAGATCGACAAAGGAAGTGATGGAAAAAAGACGGAGAACGATATAAGAGAACGTATTTCTGGATTTATATTCATGTGTAGTGCGAAGACGAAACCTGAATGCTATCATTATCGCGTTTTTGGTCTACCGAGAGGAAAACTTGATGTTGTAGAGAGAATTAAGGAGGGTACAAAACTCTTCTTATTTGATTTTGATTTGAAGCTTCTCTATGGCATATACAAGGCAACTTCAAATGGAGGATTAGGCTTGGAACCAAAAGCATTCAACGGGAACTTTCCTGCTCAGGTAAGCTAGTATTCCTTAACAACCAATGCACCATAGAGTAGTGTTTGTAGTTAATATATTGGCAATTTTTTGTTATTCTACGAGATTGAAGCTTCAAACCATGCTATTACTATGCTATATGAACATAAGTTACGTGAACATGTGAGCGGACTTTATCAACCCTTACTTTTTATGTTATTGATAAGTAACATGATAAGTAACGTTGTGACTCGTTCAAAGCTTGAACTTGACTCATTTGAGCGTGTGAGCCAAAATATGCTAGGATACATTAAAAATCATAATTTACTCAAATTTTCTTTAATTATGTCCTCTTGACTTTGACGTTTAGAAGGAGATCTTTGTATAGAGCACATTCCCTTGTACATAAGTCTTCACTTGTTTCCAAATTTTTAATGCGGCGTGTACATTTTGTGTCACATAGATTGATTTCATAATTGCACCTCTTCCTTCTCAAATTCAATATGAGGTCTTCGGCGTTTTTCTACTCTTTTACGTTTAGGCGCTCAAGAATATGTTATAAGAACCATCGTACTATTGTCTATGATTATTTATCCCTATACTTTTTTTTTCTAAGTATTTTATGCATTATACTCGAGATAAATAATATTACTAACCCCTTGTATCGATTGCGAGTTTCTTCTTTAAATTATATTATAAAAAAAATAAGGATGTATTTAGTTATGGTATAATAATATAAATGTATAATAGTTATAGTGTAACAGTAGAGGGCGGTAACAAATCACAAAATCGGTTGAATTGACATAGGTGTCTTTGATTACTTAGGGTTAATTGCATGGGTCGTCTATCTTATTTGACCAAATTGCAAGTTTCGTCCATCGCATTTGTTTAGTGTCGATTGAGTCCTCACGTTTCAAAAAGTTGCAATGTTAATCCTTTCCCTTCGTCCGTTTTACTTAGTTGTAAGATCGGACATGACTTACATGTGATATTTTTAAAGGGAATTTCTGTCAAAAATCATTTCTTCATCATCATCATCAAACCCTAATCTTCTTCATCATTACCATCACCTCGAAAACACCAATTACTAACTACTTAGTTCTATTATTATTATTCATAAACCATAAAAGTCAATGAACCAAACCAAACCAGTATAACACAACAATTAAAATGACCAAAAAGTTGAGATTGAACTCACCGTTGAAGAGAAGGAACAACATTTTTCACCTCACCCAGGGAAGGAACCGAACCAAAGAAATGGGCCAACATTGTTTATCATGCACTTTCAAGAGAAACGTAACGAAGAAAAAGAAGAGGAAATTGGTTGGATTATGTTCTTAATCATTGCATATACTTCTTCTGTGTCCATTTCTTTTTGGTAGCCAAAAGTACCTCGTCTCTCATCCTAGACAGCTCTGGAAACCAATGCTCATATTGTGCATCTATTGCCCCAACTCTAATTCAATATGTGCCTTTGAGTGTCAAGGATGTCGATGAAAAACTACTTTGGAAGTCAGTAACATTAGATATTGTACTTAGGTTTGGATAGATCTCGGTTTTATTCATTAGCATACGCCCTGTAGCTTTGCTATCAGTTATATATGATTTGTGCACGTCTCCATATACTTCCAAGATGCACCTACTCAAGAGTTTACAACTTTCATTGGTATTTTTCATGGATCCATCTTCAAAACAGGACGCACAATTGAAAATCAAACCCCTATCCAAGGAGACGATAACCCTATCAGGGAGCCAATTGCGAGCTCAACTTGTGGAAATCAAAAGCTTAGAAGATGAAAAAAGGGAGAAGCATACAAGACAACTGAGTAATTAAGTGAATTGGGCTGCTGGGTTTGTCTAGAAGTAAAAATAACAAAAGCAGTACCATCGAATTAGGAAGATGTAGGAGACGAACCAGTTTAGGCTGCCGCATGAGATTAGGGTTTTTTATTGAGAAAGATGAAGTAATTTTAGAAAAAAAATACCCTTTAACATCACAGGGTCTTTTAACATCTAAATCAAACGGATGTTAGACAAAAGATTAACATTGTAACTTTTTAAAACAATGTGGACTCGATCGACAACACTCAGTCGCGATGGACAATTTGACCAAACGAAAAGGACGACCGACAGACACAATTAACCCTATTAATTATGTTAAATCCAAAATTGCTCCCTACACCATCATCATTCTAGCGCTTTGCGCTTATACTTTACTTTTATCTGTTTTGCCCCCTTAAACTAACATATATCTTCAATCGAGTCTTTTGCCCTATCTAATTTGGGGTTTTTATGTTCGGGTTTGGGATTGGGTTCGGTTCCGTCTTGAAATTTTAATCTTTTTAATTTTTTTGTTAATTTTTTATTTATATTTAAATTTTTAAATTTCAAAATTTAATTCTCTCTCTTCATTTTCTATTTTTTTATTTCAAATTTATTTTTTTAATTTATTGATATTTAAATACAATTTTATAATTCTTTATTTATGTGTGTGAATATTTTCAAATTTAGTTCATTGACTTGTCACTTGCACACAACTTACTATTCTAACTAATTTTTTTTGTTGTTGTAAATTTAGTACCCTGACTTATTAAAAGTGATTCAACTTTTGATTCTTTGTCTAATTTTCATGTTGTGTCAGTAAACACATGATGTAGCGTCTACATGGCGTTGACATGATAATTTGTGATATATTGGTGAATGTGCAATCTACTACCCCCTGTAACTTTTATTTGAAATTTTTACCCTTCATATTAATAATAATTTTCAATATCCCCTCGTATGTGTCAACGTGTTTATAATCTTCTGACTTTATGCTGACATGTTAAAATTTTGTTGGCGTGGATACAGATTTGAAGGCCTAAAACTTAAAAGGCTATTTTGCAAAAAACGCATAAATAAAGGGCTTAGTGTGTGATTAAACCTAATGTCTCTTCTTTTTACTATTACTCAACAAATAAAAAAACAACACAACCTTCTTTTAGGTGCTAAAGCTTTCGATCATTGGGAACCTCCACCTAAGCGGCAAAATGCCTCACCGTTTCATAACCAATCTATCAAAAAAATATGGTTCAGTCATGCTCTTGCAACTGGGCCGAGCTCTGGCTCTCGTCGTATCCTCACCGGAGATAGCCAATGAGATATTAAAGACGAACAATCACCCTTGCTGCAGGCAGTCTTGTCGTTCAAGTTCGAAGAGTCTCATACAAGTTCATAGACGTCGCATTTGCTCTGTACATCGATTACTGGCGAGAAATGCGTAAAATCAATATTAGTGAGTTCTTTGACGTTAAGAAATTGAGATCATTCTTGACACAATCGTTTAATCGGCTCCAAATTTTGTAAATCTCTTCGAGACGATTTTCTGTTTGTTGGGCGACATTATCTGTATGATTTTATGTGGCAGGACTTACAGAGAAAATCAATTCGACGATGGTAACATTGTGGATGTTATAAACGATGCTATGACGAAGCTGACTAGCTTCGTAGCGATGGATTTCTTTCCAGTAGGTGGCTGGATAGTTGATGTTCTCACATAATTGTATCCACATTAGTAAAATCTTAACACGTCAGTATAAAATCTTAAGATTATAGACACTGACAGATATGAGGGAGACATTGAAAATTATTTATAGTATGAGAGATAAAAATTTAAATAAAAATTACGGGGGTAGATTGTGCATTTACAAATAATATAGGCGGGTCCGGTGGCCTTTAACCAAGGATATATAACTTTTGCAAGGCTATATACTAACTTTTATGCAGATTTGATCTTTTACTTGTGCGACTAAATAATTTAAGAAAACAAATAATATTTTAATGTATAAAAATACAAACAATGTTCATTTTTTTTAGTTTGTAACTAACAAAAAATTCAATTACCTTTTTTTATTATTTTACTTAAATATATAACTTATTTATTTTATTTTCTTTTGAATTTCTGTTCATTTATATATTAAGATATTTAATTTAAACATATTTTTTGGATAATTTTAAATTTTTTCGTTAATATAAATGTTACGATATCATCATTAGTTGATCGTCACATCATGCTTATTGTCAATGAAACTACTTCAAGAGAGGTATTACGTGTATAATAATTTAAGAACTACAAAATTAATGATTAAAATATAAGTAAAATTAAAGAGTAAAATCTAAATAAAAATTGGAAAGTAGAAAAAGAAGGGAGAAAACTAAAATTTAAAATTATTTGTTAGTAAAAAAAATTAAAATACAGGGAAAAAACGATTAAATTTTGAACAGAAACTTGATCTCGATCTGAAGTCCATACCTGTACCTGAATTTTCGTGATAAATTTATTTTATTTATAAATTTTTGTGATAACACATAAAATATTTATCTGTTATATAATGAATTTTTTATGTTATAATAATTTATTTATTTTCCATTTTTAATATTATTCAGTTATTTTCTTAGTTTAATTGTCACTATTAACTATTTAATACTCTTTTCGCAATCATTTTCAAAAGCTAGGGTTATAATTTGTATTCATTACATTTTGTTCACACCAATCACATAGAATTGAGACAAGATTTCTCTGGAGCAACTGCGTATGCACTTCAAAATTAAGGTGAAAAAGAAATTAATATTTATAATAAAAATTATTATTAATATTATGAATCAGAGAAGTATTAGAGTTTTAAAGAACAATAAGAAAATGTTAATACCAACCCAGTGTAATCTAGTAAAACAATACTGAATTTGGGAACAACGCAGAATGCAACAATTATACGAGATATGATTAGGAAAAGACGAATTTAACAAAGAAAAGATAAATTGAGGAGCCACGACTGACTTTTTCTCAATGGCGTTAAGGCGCACGACGCTCACCATTGCTAAGACGCCCGACTTGCGCTACTGCTAAGTCTCTATGAAGGTGCACATTTTGCATATCGCCTTGTCTTAAGCATGGCATGAGAAGGCGCGTGCTTTTGATAACTATGGTCTAATGCTTCTTACTTTTATTCCTATTTGTAGTAGCGAATGAGTTAACCATTATGACAAGGAAAGTTTGTTTCCAAGGTAAAAGAAGAGATGAAAAGTGGAACAGGAATATAAATTTGGTTTATACATATCTTTGTGATGATATCATGAAACCCTATTGCAATACAGGTGCAGGATTCGATTACTGATGGGGATAAGGAAACATATGTTAAGCACGTTGTAGTAAAAACTTGCAATGAGCTGTTTCATTCTCTAAATTATATGAATTGGCATGAAGGTGGATTAAAAGCACAATTATGTGCCAATAAATGTTCACCTCATCGTTAGTATATTGAACATTCAAGTCCTAGAAATGATTTGTTAAAAATTCTACATTAATATATGAATATGAATATGAATATTAGTCATGATTTTGAATTATATTTTTGGGATTAAATTAATATATTGATCATAGTTATTTTTTTCTGGGTTTATGAACAACATTGACCCATTTCAAGGAAAAGGAAAAACAGACAAGATATGAAATTTGAGAAGACTTCAAACCCAAGCATTAGTTGTTATTTTGTTTAGGTAGTTTTTATCCAAAAACTAGGAAATAGGAAGTTGCTCATAGTGTAACTATGTGAAATGGATGAGATTTTACAGTTGTTAGATGTTGATAGCCATGAAATCAAACCATGTGTAGTTTCGCTAAAAATAATTCCTTTTTCATTGTGATTTAGGTGAAATTCAAAATTTTCAAGGACTGTTTACCTCTTGCTGAGAGTGCTTTCAAACATGCCATCAAAGACAACTATGATGGTTCAAAGTTTAGACAAGAACTCAATAGCAAACAGGTACAATGTTATTCATGATGGTAAATTGATGGATGCAGAAAATTGTGTTAGTTTAATTATGAATTCACATTCCTAATAATATTTTCTTCATAATGCAGGTTAGCACTCTTAGGTCCTTGTTTCGTCCAGTTATGGTGCCACCATCTCCTCGTGCTGCGCCTCTTCTTTCAAATGTTGCATTCCGGCACACATTACCATCTCCAGCTATGGATGAAAGATTCAGACTACCGTTAAGAGTGCAACACGGTCAAGCCTTACCTGCCTCACAACCATTATATGATCGATCTTTACCTGGATTACATGCATCACATTTACAACCACCTCCCCAACTTGTTCATCAGACGAATAGGCCTTATTATAGTGAGACATACCGATCAGCAGAAGTTCACCATATTCCAGAAGAGAGATTATTGTCTCAAGACCCATATAGAAGGTATTTTGTTGACACTTTCTTTATACAGTATGTTATTTTGGTATACAGCATAGTAATGAGAATCCAAATTGAGATGGGGGAGGAGGGACCGCTGGAGTCTGAAAACTACAGTTCGCAAAATTAATTGAAAGAAATTTTAGAAGAGTGAAGAATTGAGTTTTCCTGTAGATGTTATTTTTATCTAAACTTTGTTCCAACACCTACACGTGCTTTGATTGCACTCTTTCCTCATTGAACCTGTCGTAATCTTGATACCTCTTTCATAACATGGGGTGGTATTACACTATCTCTGCAGGTATGGGGTTGCTGCGGAGATGGTTCCTAGGGGGGAACGTGTTAGCTATGCAAGTGAGTATCATACGCCACAGTTGGCAGTTGATAGGGAGTATGCTATACGTTCAGAAAATGTGCCCAATTATCGTATAGAGCGTGTACCTTCTGTTGGAAATTCACAAGTTTCATTTCAAACACAATCTGCCCCACCATCCTATGCGTTGCAGCCACAATATGCATATAAGGATTTAGCATCATCTTCTCAACAATATTGGGGTGCTCCAAGCCACGAGCATCTAAGCCAAGCATATACTGTTCCTCGTACGGGACAGGAGCATCTAACCCATGCATACGCTTTTGCTCCTACGGGCCAAGAGCATCGAAGCCAGGCATACAGTGCTCATCATCAAATTCCAGTGTCTGGAAGTACCAATGGGGTTGAGGCAAATTTTCCTATCTCTTCTCGTTATTCTTTTGCTGGAGCAAGTCCAAGTTATCACTGACTGGGTGTCATGGTATGTTTTTGTTCATAATGGTGAATATTAACTTGAATACATGTTATGCTTTTTTTCTCTGTAGTCACAAGTCTTAGTTTATTTTGTTTTCCTGTCTGTTTTACCTTTTGATCCATCCTAAATAACAAGTTGTCACAGTTCCATGTAATATTGATTACATTCTAGCAAAATTGTGAAGATAAATAGTGATTCTTCCATGGTTAAACGAAACATTGGGCCAGTTGAATTTGGTACTCTTTGTAGAATACTTATAGAATCTTTTGTAGTGACATGTAAAGTTGGTCCATACAAATATTTTCTCAGCTTTTGTGTTTAAAATATCTATATTACCGTCATCCCTGTACATTGGCCAGTATTCTTGAGGTGAATCAGGCAATACCTGATCAACTCATTACAAGCATATGTTAGATATGCCCTTTTATGCTAATGTTTTATCTAGTTTCATGTGTTTCTTCGACTCACCGGTTTATCCTCAGCCCCTGGTGTTGGAGGGCTTCGATGCCGGGGTGTGGTGCTGGACACGAGTCATACAACACAATTTCTACTTCCTACCCTTCTCTTCATCTTCCAGCTGAATGTATGAGGAAAAAGAAAAGAAAAAAAACAAGGGTAATTACATAAATCATCCCTGAATTTATGGTGTATTTCATAAATTGAACATAGTTAAGCCTAAACTTTACAGACGTTAAAAATTTAGTCCTCAAGTCAAAAAAGTACATTTACCATCCCTTAAATACAAGGGTATTTTTGGGAAATAAAACTTTTACTTGGTCTCTTTCTTTCTCTTGCATCCTCTATGATGTTTTTGTCTCTGTAGCTTCTTTTCCATCTTTGTTATTAATCCCTGTTTTCTCCCTTCAAATCTGACTTCGTTTTTCCTTCAAATCCCATTGACGTAACTTAATTATCACTATTAATCACCATTGTTCATATCTCTCTTTTTCACTTGAAAATCAAGCTTTGTTTCAATCTTTTGTCTTTGATTAATTGGTCAAAAGGGATCAAGATGTTTAATGAGTTAAGAAGATTATCATTGTGAAGTTTCTCCAGTGGGCATACAGTTTGTAACTCTTCAATTTTTCACTGTAAGACCCTCAACGGCTTCGAACCCCAAATATACACTCTTAACGTCGGGGACTATAGGTGCCGATTCTAAGACAAAAGACCTTCAACGGCTCTCCCTGTTCTTCATTCATTAAAGCCTCTCAAATCGTAAGTCTGGGGTCGAGCCAATAAA
>JAYMTC010000310.1:0-12799 GCA_036897605.1 Melianthus villosus
AGAAATGTCAGTTAGCTTCTGCAAAAAAGGGAATTTTGGTTGATGATGAAGTAAGTTGATCCTCCGGGACAGATTTGGTCATGTCCTATGGTCATCTAGATTATGTTACTCACTAATTCATGTTCTTTGTTGTGATTTGGACCCAATTTGAATTAATGAACATAATATATGTAGGTAGATAAGGCTTTGATACTATCACTAACAAGTGGAAAGATTGAGAATCCAAATTTATTCAATCTCATTACCAACTAGCCAAATAATTGATTCCAAATGAATGTGACAAAGTCTATCAATTCCAAAGGTAGGCAAGTGATGAATATATACTTTACATTATGAACCAACTAGCAGTAACTGAAATCTCAAAAAAGCGTCTTATACACCTTAGAGATTAGATGAAGATTGGTACCAGAGCTTCTTGTCAACAAATCCAAGCTACCAAGCATTAGAGATGCCAACATGAACAACGTGGGTGAAGGGGAGGCCCATATGAAGTGGCACTCTGGACCATGTTACAGATGATCATGCATTCATACTTATAATAATGAACTCTGCCAGGACATGGGTGGAACCCTAGGAGAAAGAAAGGATCATTTGCCGAAACTCGCAGTCCTCCAGATTGTCTTCTTGTAATTTAGGGATATCAGCACTGACAAGAAAACAATGATAAGAGTTTGGCACTTCTGGTAATCATGATTTTTGGCATTGCACTTTTGAGTTGGAAAAAGTAAATACAATGACAATGACAAGATTTCGTGTCAAACATGAACTATAAATAGATTTCATGATATACAACAGTACTATAAAGCCCCCAACCTAACATTAGAAGGAAAAATTAGCTTGGATGATAACATTTGGTGTTCATTAAGAGAAACTAGTCTATGAATTTAACAGTTTCACATTTCAACAACATGATATTGTAAAGCAAGAATTATTTACCAACAGAAATAATTCCAGACCATCTCAACTTATTGCAATGGAATGCTTTTAAGTTGCTTTTGAAATAAACTCCTGCAATCGAATAAATGAAAAAGTATATTTGAAATTAAATTTCTGAACAGTTGAAAGAACTCAAAACCAAAAAGGTTTTGGACATATCAAAACCATAATTTATGTCGATGAAAAGAGAAAAGGAAATAAATATACAACAAACACCACCTGCCTTTTATGGAAGTGGTAACACTCCCTCACTAAAAGCAAATGCCATGGTTATAGCCTACGAGAGTCTCACTTCAGTACCGTAACTGAAAGACTTTGTAAGCACTTATGAGCTATTGATTTAAGAAAAACATCTATATCAATGTCTCAACTGTAGAATGGTTAAGTTACTGTACCAAACTTTTTGTATACATTTGTAATGGTAAACTCTCTGACTCCTAGGCAAGAGTGTGTAGAGGCCTATTAGGTGCCATTTTAAGTGAATTTTTAAGGACGATATCCAAATTGTTACTCCAAGGAAGGAACTGACTGTAGTGGAACTACATAAAAAGTCTGGCATAATATATGCTTGAAATATAAGAAAAGATTGAAGACAATCAGAACGATGCATTTTAACTAACCTTGGTCAGCTTGGAGTCATTGTGCATGAACCACCATGGTCCACTGGTTGATTGCAATCTGATAAGGAAAATATTAATTACATCATAAAACTATACAATATGGTGCAGTAAGCAGTCGCCGCTATCTTCCTAACCATGAATATGGTATATATCCAACATTTAGAACAATTAGACTCATACATGAATCCAAGAATTAGACCGTGGAGTCAATCAGACTTTCTGTCAAAATTGTAGTACCCAGGAGGTTTTAGCCACAAAATATAGACAGGCGGTATTAGCTGTTTGTATGTGCTTGTTTGACATTGCGTTAGAAGGAATGATTATGCGTTGAGATTATTATTTTTGGGCCTAAAATATGGTCCTCCAACGCAGAATCACTTTATTCAAACACAATCCCAAACAAACACATTGAATAGAGGCAAAGGGAGATTAGGACTGATAGCAACCTAAAGAGTATGGTGGAATTGGAGCGAAGAAAGAACAAGGTTCCATAGAGGAATAAATTACTTGAACGTCGATGATAAACAACCTTGCACGGAGATTGTGCATATTGTATGATACACTTCTAAATTAATTGCAGGAATATATTGAAAGCTATTTATGAATTTTTCTAAGAGTTGGCAAAGTGTCTGATCAACACCTTATCAGGAATTGTTTATTAGCCATCCACGGCTTGGACGAACTGTATTTACATGCAAGCTTATATGACTTACCTAACATATCCTGCAACCACACGCAATCCCATAAATAGAGTCAAGCCTGACCAAACCCCAGGAAGACCAATAACGGAAGGAACATATAGCAGATACGCAGAAGAAATTGCACCAACCAACATCTAAAATAAATTGAAAGATGTTACAAGAAGGAACTGCAGCTCCACGAGAAAGAGCATCCAAAATAAATACATGAGAAATTTTCTCTATGAAGCATACCATAGAACAAGCTGCATATGAGAAATCAGAAACACCAAAATGAAGACCATCAAAAACAAAAGCTAGCGCATTTAAAGGTTGACTTGCGCTGACAAACTGCAACAGTTGGTTGAAATTGAAAATTCATCAGCACATGTTACCATATAGAATTGGAAAGAGAGCAGTATTTAAAAGAAGATAGAAGGAACAACTGAGCAAACATAACAGAGATGTGTATACATACCAATACTCCAGTTCCAACAATTCCTAACACTTCCGCATCCTTAGTGAAAACGTTTGCTAACGAACTAAATGATGCACCCAGAATGACAGCTAATGAAATACCTGTGACTAAACCAATCTAGAAAAATATAGCTCATCAATCTTTAAGAAGAGAATGAAAAACTGCATTATACAATGTAAGGAACAAAGACATAGCTTTCAAAAAACAATGCACATCTAACTCATAACATTTCTTGGGACAGACAATTAAACATACAGGAAAAACTAACCTTTAATACGAAGTTCGTGATATCTTTCACAGTCTTGTAGTCACCTTCTGATACATAACTTGCAATAAGGGCCTGCAAAAAATGGCAGGCAATAAGTCAATGCCAGAGAAATTTATTTGGGTGCATAAGCTTGACAACATACGGCAGGACCTTTATGTTATAATAATTAGCTGATTTTATATTGATTTAATTAGCTGATTTTAGGGGCTAAAAATCAGCTTGTATTTTTGTGTATAAGGGACATTTCTCAACCAGAAAATTAACTTAGTTTTTACTCAAAAGTCTCTAAATTTGACATGGTACCAAAGCCACTGTCATTTTCTGTAGTTCTTATTTTCTCGAGAATCAGACCTGGCTATAGTCCTGATTGGTTTTATAGACTCTTGATTTTGGACCTAAGGTGCTTCTTCATTTTGGTCTCTTGATTTTGAACCTAGAGTCTTTCTTGGTTTCATAGTCTCTTGATTTTGGACCTAGCGCCCTTCTTGATTTCATAGTCTCTTGGTTTTGTACCTAGCGTCCTTCTTGATTTTAGTCTCTTGGTTTTAGATCTAGGGTCCTTCTTGGTTTTAGTGTCTTGGTTTTGGACCAAGGGTCCTTCTTGATTTTATAGTTTCTTGATTTTGGATCTAAGGTCCTTCTCGGTTTTAGTTTCTTGATTTTGGACCTAAGTCCTTGGCTTCATATTTTATTGGTTTTGGATTTTTTACTTTATTTTTTTTCTAGGGTTGTTTCTTCTAAACCGCTTGGTTTTGGACATAGAGGTTGACTTTCACTCCATTCACTGTCCCATATCTCCACCACTCTACAAATCGCACGGAAATTTTTACCAAACTCATGACATGTCAGCACTATACTTTTCTGATTGGTAAATTGATACTTATAGATGTACCAACATCAATTTGAGGAGATGTTAGAAGATTAGCTGATTTTATACTGGTTAGCTGATTTTATGGTCAAAAATCAGTTTATATTTCTGTATACAAGAAAAAAATTTCAAACAGAAAATATATTTATTTTTATGGTTTTACCCACCGTAGTCCTTTTTTTCTCATGAAAGTACTCTTTCAACAAAGGGTCATCTTCCTAATCATCATCCCATGTGTACAAGTCACTAGAAAGTGTGACTGCACAAATGTGATGCTTACCACATGCTATAAGCTCAATACGTGTAGTACTAAGGGACTCAACAAGCTTAGGATGTAAAACATCAGTCTACACAATGGTCAAGCCTGCCTCATTCTTCCACCCTAGAAAAAAAATTCTAATTGCTTGTTAAACTTGGATTTCAGGGTTCGGCACTGACATCATGTCACCTCAAGCAATGTTACAACTACTGCAGATTCCAATGCTTTCGGTAGCCAACAATCAATTTTAACACGAGCAGCTTCCGAAGAGTTCCGCCACAGGGAGTTAATTTTTTATGACTGCATGAATAGTAATTCCAGCTACATGAGAGTAGCCGATGTGAACAGTCACCATGGTGAATAAACTTAAACTTTCAAGTCTTTCAATCTTTCACACAAAAAAAACAGAAAAAATATAATTTCAAGTTAATGACCAAAATCCTAAAATTTATATCGTGTTAAGTAACTATACATAAGTAGAAAGAGAGAGCACAAGAATTTTACTTGGCCTTGATATAAGCCTACTTGTAGGGAGTATCTATGTATATTCATCTGGCACACCAAACATTCTCAATACAATGACATAGTCTTATATTTATAACCACATATATGAGGTTACCTTATTAAACTATTCAAAGTATCATTACTTACTACATTATATAAATTAATCCCGATATTTTAACAATATCTTTATTACGAGGCGTCAATTTAAAATATTGCTTTAATGATATTCAATTTTGAAATTGCTATTAGTTCTGCAGATTTCTTCGATCAGGGAGTGAAAATTCCTATTTTCTATCACTTCTGTAGCCCACTCAATTGACACGTTGGGTTGGAGACCTGGGTATGTATTTAGTTTGTATTTCTGATATTTTAACATACTTTAATATTTGGCTGCCAACCTACCAATGCAGTGATAATAGGAACAGTTATTTAACAAGATGATGTCTTGTGGTTGTATAAAATTGTAGTATGGGCTCAAAAACATTTAGATAAGTAATCTATGTATGTCCTCTCAAAGTGAAAGTTTATTGGTCAATGATTTCTGTCACTAAACAATTCCAGAACCCGAAATTTGAGTTATTTGAGGAGCTCAGTTCTTTCGTTAAGTTTATTTCGTTCAGCAAGGAAGTTTCTTTAAGGCCATGAATGATGTGATACTTGACTATAAGTGTTTGAGTCATTTTGTTTATGTTATTTATCATAAAATCTGTTTTACATCACAAATTGTGACAGCTATTATTGCTGGTGGCTGAGATGTGATTTCTCATCTTCTCTTTTGTCGGCACGGAGTAAAGTAACATTTTCATCATCTCTTTTTCGGACGGAGTAAAGCTATTTTTCCTGTTATGCCCTTTTCTGACGAATCATATAGTCCTACTATTTCGTCGGCAAATAAGTTTATCAAATGAATTGTCATTCCAATTGAAACAATTGAAAAGGCTATATGAGTTAATATATGTTTAAAGTCACAAGTATCATAAAAAAAGTGAGTGTATAGCTGGAAATATATCATATACAGTTTGGCACCAGAATTGCCACAGGTTGTCTTCTGTTGCAAAACCTGTATGACCTCCATTTATCTCAGAAATCTGATTGTGCTTACATATGTTTTTATCTTCACTCATCTTTTTTTTGTCAAGTTTGCTACAGAGATAATGAGGAGGAATCTTGATTGACCACACAATATTTGGTAGAAGAGAAGGTTTACGTGCAGCAATATATTCCTGCCTAGAAATTTACTAAAGTTGAGTTGTTAGTTTTGGTTCCCTGCATGCCTCCTGGTTTGGTTAAACTAGATAATTATCTGTAGCTGTTTGTTGGTATTTTTGAAACAAATGGTATTCTATCATAAAGTTCATTCATCCCTTACTCAAGAATGTTGATTTATTTATGCTAGAATAGGTGCTGCATGCAGTGAAAAATTCTTCCTCTTAATTACACTTAATAGCTGCAATACATAATAATGTTCACACATACCAAAGTTGGTTTAGCTTATTGTGAATTCTTTTTGTTGATTGATCCCACACATCTCATTTATGCAAGAATAGCTTTGTGAGCAGGAGCCTTTGTGATAGAAGTCTTGAAATTATGTCTTATCGATTTGTCTTCTTTTCTAGTGCAGTTGCAGTCTGCTGCAATTTTCCATGGAAAAAAAGGTTTTGAGTCCAGAAAAATATTTGAGATCTTTGATTACATTAGCTGAAGAAGTACCCAGATTTTGGAGTTCTTTCTGGTGTCTCGTAGTTTTGCTGTTGTGGCTGGCTTAGTTCGAGACGGACAGTTAGGTTCGAGTCCTCACCAGAGCCCAAACCATTCATGAGAAGGTGATTTCCATTGGCTGCATTTACATCACTTGTTCCATAAACCTAGAAAGGAAAATTTCATTGATTGAGCCAGCACAACTACAAAACTACGAGACACCAGAAAAAAGAACTTCATTGGTCATAGGACGACCGACATCTTGAAAAGGTTAAATCATCTATCCTATGATTGCTCATTTACTTGGCATAGGTTTACCTTCTTATAGAGTTCCACATTTTCCTGGTGAATTATGCTCCCCTGCAACAAAAGCAATAAAATATAGCTAATCAGTACTCAAAATAAAATTTGAAACTATGAGTAGCTGCTGCAATCAGGGTTACCTTTCTGTTTAGCTCTTGTATCTCATTCATCAATGTTTCATCCTTCAAAAGTAACAAATTATGTTTAGTGCCATCTACGTGATGTATGATTATTCAGGTATCAAAAGGTTAACCATTGAAGATAGTAGACTTTTAACCTTTTTCATTCGGACACCACGAAGACTCATTTCCAGTTGGTTCTCCAGATTCTGTAAATCTTTGACGTTCAGTCCAGTAAGTTCTTCCCCCATCATCTGCCTGTTGTTTAGAAATGAAAAATTGTGCATATCGCAGTTTATGAATGAAAAATTGTGCATATAGCAGTTTATGACATATTTTTGGCCCATTTTATCCATTATTGATTTGTGTTGGTGAGATATTGAAGACATTTTCTTCAAAAAAACCAAATATTTGTGTTAATAAATGTTGGCCTTAGCATGACCTTCAATTTTTTCTTGAACATATAGGCTGCCTGAGAATGTTTGTACAATTTTTTTTGTGCTACAGGTCTGGTAGTTCATTTTTTTTGTCCTATGTTACTGGCATTTATCTCCATCAATATTTTGGATGTATTTAATTAATTATGAAAAAAGCATATCTGGTACCTATGATTTTCTTGCAAAATCTGCAGTTGTTCCTTCAACATTGCCGCCTCCCTTTGCCAGAACTGCATGTGAAATGATAGCTAAGTAATTGCAATTGAATCAAGGAAATGAGCATTAGTTATAAACACCAATCTTCAGTCTATATGAATGGAATTGATAATTAGATAATGAACAGGGGTTGAAGGAAATCGTATTTTTTTTCCGAACTGGTAACTTATTGATGGAAACAATTTAAATTAACACCAAAAGTTAGAATAGCCATTTCTACTGACAGTACGAACTGATGATAAATGGATATTTAATTGATATATCTTTAACATTATGCCAGCACATACATCCGTAAATTGTTAAATGTAGGTGTCTGCACATGTCTGATTATGTGATTATGCTTCAAACTGTAATTTCTCTTTGATGTATCAGCATATCATTGATTTCTGTAGCACAGAAGATGCAAATTTGGGTGGTATGTTTTGAAGTATAATAGGTTGTAGTATGTTCTCAGTAATTTTCCTCTGTTACGTACGCTAATATTCACTTTTGCAACACAAGTGGTGGTGATCATTTACAAATAAGGCCCTGTGCTTCAGAATTTCTTCAGGATGTTCTTATATTATACTATCATAAACAATTAAGTTCATTTGTAATAGGTTATATTTACACGGATTTCTTATTTCTTATTATATGCTAATTGACCTCACTACAGGCAACATTAATTCTTGATCCACCATTGGGTTTGTATATGATGGAACTTTTCTAGGCTCGTTTTTCCTGAGTAGTCCAACAGTATATACCATTAAGCATTGTAGGACTTTTTTGGGTCATACAAATTGTTCCCTTAAATTGGATAGGAATCACCTGATAACGCAGTACAACTGTATTTCTGGTCTTCTTGCTTGAATTGTGTATTATGGATACCGCTGCATATAAACTTTTATATCAAGAACTAGTAGTACCCTCAGCTACATCAAGATATAATGTTGTTTTACTGATCTCATTTGAAGTTGTTTCATACCTATGTACACAAGTTCCTTAGAATAAAAGCGACATGGTATCTGACTCAGATTGGATGGAAATTTGAAGATCTTTGTTTTCCATTTGAATTCAGAGTCGAAGAGATCTTTTATGCCTTTACTTGCATGTGACATGGAGAACCAAGGGAAAAGGTCACAAGCTTTATCATTATGAAACTAAAATTTCCTTCCTGAATTGAGACTGTAAATTTTCAGTTCTGTTGAATGTTATATTAGTGTTTCACTAGACATAAAACTCTTCAAATCTTATGTAATGTCTGTTGAGAAGGTTAAATATCTATAGGCGTGACTTCCTCTAGCTAAAAGAAGAAGACGAAGATAAATGAATTTTGAACTATTAATATTGATCATAGTTGGCAATGGCGCAAGGCGCGGAGTCATGGTGTTCACCTTTTAAAAATGATCGCAAAAAGAATATTAATAATTATTACTATAAAAGTAAATTAAAAAATTAAGTAATATTAAAAATGATAAATAAGTTAGTATAATAAAAATAAATATTGCATTTAAATGCTGCAAAATTATAATTATCTGTAAAGTATAATATTATGATAAAGTGTAAAAAAGATTATAAGTTATAATGTATAATAAATGAGTGCTTTAGAATGTTGACAAAGTTTTAAAATAAGCTTTGAAAAAAAATATCGAAAGAGAACACTAAATACGAAGAAAAAAAAGTCAAATCTAGTGATAACTCATCAATATTCGACAAAGAAAATATGAATCTAACAAAGAAAATATAATATGAAGATTTATATATGATATTTTGCAAAGGCGTTAAAGCGCAAGCCTTTGGCCATCTTAAGGAGTTTCAAAGGCTCTAAAAATGCGCTCCTTATGTATGTCACATTGTCTTGGGTTGTCTGAGGCGTTAAATGTGAGCTTTATCTTTTTTTTTATTTTTGGCTATAGCGCGGCGCGCGCCTTTGACAACTATGATATTGATGCTCATCGAACCTTGACGGTCTTTAGCTGGTTATCAAGAAATCCAATTTGTCAGTTTAATGTTTCTAGTGTTCTAGAATCAGATGTGAGAAATACAGCTACCTACGTTCTGAGTGTGTTGTTAGAAAAAGGTCAACAACACATCATTCCTAAAGAGGTGCCATAGATTAGTCTTCAATACCGTTTGAATGTTTCAGGTAATATATTATTTTAGCTTCCTGTAGCTGAGAATACATGTCGGACTGATCCAATCGTCCTTGTCAAAATGTGGGTTTTCAATTAACCTTTTGTTCTCTGTACCCTCGTATTGTTGCTCTTATGGTTAAGTTCCATTTTTTCTATTACATTCATAAAAAGGAACCATCTTGTATATTGATATATATGTATCCATACATCGATGGGGTTTATAGATCCAAACTACAGAATTTTGTGAATGTTTGCTTATTTAAGACAAAAGTAACTAAAGCAAATTTTAAGGGGCTTAACGCTTGTCGGTGACAAATTGGGGCAGTTCTAGGAGAATTTCAGCATATCATCAGACATATTTTGCATTATATGCAGTACAGGAATACTTGCAGAAGAGTGTAGTTAAATTATTGAAAATTACCTTGACTTCTGAGGCTGAGTTTCCCAGTTGATGAAGATCCTCTTTTGATTTATTGTATCGTTCAATTATTGATTTGATACTGGAAAAATAGTTTTAAGTTTCATCAGATGTGCATCAATACTGTTAATATACAAATACTTGCATAATTTTCTAGGCTTTTAATAACTATGAAGAAAATTATACCCATCACTATCATAGTTTTTTCTCTTTTTTTTGCCTTCTCCCTATGTTACGACATGCTTTTGAGGTAATAACCGGTGTGTGTATCTTTTATTTTCTGTTTGTGACAACATTTGATAAGCAGTTAGAACATATACTCAATATTTAATTTTTGAATATGGGTCTTATTCTAAATTTTCTTTTTATTATTCGTTTATTTCTACTTTGTTTTCTATATTTACTTTTCCTAATGCATTTAATATGAAAAATGAGATCATGCATTAAAGAAGAATTATACTTAGAGTTCGGTCGCGTTTTAACTAAAAAGAAGTTGGTTGGTTGTAGATGGTTTTGTTGTCAAATAGAAAAATTGATGAGGAAATGAAGAGATAAAAAGCGGGATTGGTAGTAAATTTTACTCTCACATGGGAATGAATATTATTAGGACACTTTTTCCCTGTTCGCAAAGAAATTTTTGCATTCTTCTCTCGAGTTGCAGATCAATCGAAAGTGAAAAATAAAGAGGTAATATATGGAGTTTTTACACAAAATAAAGAGGTATATATGGAGTTTCTACAGAGTGATTAATAAGGTATATATGGAATTTCCTCATGGTTTCTTTTTCGCAGATGGAAGGAAAAGTTTGCAGGCTCATAAAGCCTTAAATGGGTGAAACAATTTGGAAGGTTTAAGCAAGCAGGTTGTCTTTTTTAACTTTTGACTATTTCAAAATCAATGGTGTTAATACTGTATAGTCTGCAGGTAAAATTGCTCTTGATTGTCTTATCTTTATAAGAAATGAAAGAAACACCAGCTTAGAAATAAAAGGTTGATGTTGAATTTGATATCTAAGACTTAAAGATGATCTAAGATACTTTAGGGTATTGAGGTTGTTCTGTTGAAAAAACTTATTTACTTACTATATATGGTGATTAGGGTGAGTATGCTTCAGCTGGCAGACTAGTCTAAAGACTAATTTACTTACTATATCTTGACTTCATATGACATATTTCGGTAGTGATTAGTTTCGGTAGTGATTAGTCAATTTGTGAATTCTCTAAAAAAAACAAAAAATTCATTGGATATGCATGTCATGGTTATTTGAGACTAATGGGTATACCTATGTTGATTGGGAAAGATAAATTGATTATTGGGAATTTACTTTTGTCTAACAAATGCGATTACTAAATTCAGAACGAAATTCAGTACGGAAGTAGAATATCAAGTTAGTGAGATTCTATAGTCATATACGCTTTTTATTGATGCTAAGTATATTTTTCATAATTCAGTCACATTTGAGGAGGGGTGTGTGAGGATCATATTCTATTTATGTAAAATCCATTTATGAAAATCCCTCAAGTGTAAGGAGCCATTACTTCTTTAGCCTTTTACATTTTGTACGGTCTTGACCATATACCTGACAATCAAGACCAAGGCGTTCTAGTTCTTAGGACAATAGTTCAGATTATATATGTTGACATTTCCTATTCATAAGATTTTTGTGGTATTTTACGTTGATATAATTAATTAAGCTTACAACATGCTGCCATTAATGACAGTGTGTTGATTGATATTGGAAAATTTTTGCTCCTACAATTTTATAGTGCTTGTATGTGTCAGTTGATGTATTTTTAACCATATTCAATTTTTGGATGGTGCATTTCTCAAATAAGTTACTTCCATTTTCCGGAAAACAATATATATATATGTTTGTATTTCCACTATTGCCATCTTATTTCATAAGTACAAATACATTCGGATATACATCCCAATATAAGGAGAACAAAGTTCAGTATAAAATTATTTAGAATCAAGAGTAATCTTTCGCTGACTGTAAACAAAAATTAACCCAATTAATATTCGAAGTACATGAGACTAATTTTTCCGAAACCTAATCTAAACTAAAAATCTTCAAATGAGAAATTAAAATAGACTCAGATTGAATAAATATGATGTTAAAGGGTTAAATTAGTTAAAATTAAAAGAGATTGAAGAATATAATTAAACCTGACCAACTCAAGAGAATCAAAATTTAAAATTAAATGGTATTTGAAAATGTTTTTCTTTAATTTTCTTAAAAATTAATCGGCATAAATACTAATGTGGTAATTATATTATTATGTTTATTTCAATTTAGTACATGAATTTTAATATGCATTAATTTTATTGTCTTAATTAGTTTAATTAAATCTATATTTTACTAATTATTATTCACCTAAAATATTTTAGTAGAATTTAACTTAATTTTTTATTATTTAATATCATAATAGTTGGGTTTTAATGATGATAAGTGTACATAAAATATCGAAATAATTAATTTTTTAAAATATACAAATCTTTGCTCATAGAGTTCAAGTACTAAATTGAGACGATTATGATAATTTAAATATTATATTTCTTTTTTTTTAAAATCACTTTTAGATCTCTTTTCTATATAATTACTGATAATTTCAATTAATGTTTAATTAATCAATTCAAAAACTTATATATATTTATAAATTTGGATTTCAAATTTCATAAAAAAATTTAATGTTATATATATTGTGGAAATTTTAAATATAAGGATCATATGATGGATAAAGAGAATGGAAAGAACACAAAGAATTACGTGGTTCGACAATTACCTACGTCCACGGAGACCGCCTTAAAGGGCTCTGAAATATTATTCTTTCACATTACAATTACAATGGTAGAATACCCTATTTATAGGGTTTACATCAAA
>JAYMTC010000311.1:0-12782 GCA_036897605.1 Melianthus villosus
TAAGAAAAAAAAACTCAAACCAAACCACAGGTTTAGGTTTGGTTCGGATTGGTTTAGGTTTTACCCTAAACCATTTGCAATCCTACCGAGAACACAAGGTCTTAGTTTAAGTTCATTACTTATAGATTTTCATTTCATTTCCTTTTTCCTCCTCTTTTTGCACGAATTAAAAGTGCACTTCATAGAATATCAAGTAACTCTAAACCAAAATTTGACATTTATAGACCCTGGTTTTGAGTGGTGTTAGGAAACTAAACAAACATAAGGAAAAACAAAGAAATAAACGTGTAGATTTTACATAGTTCCGCTATAATCACGGAAATATCTCATATATACATTAAGTACACTGTCTCAACTCAATTTACTTGGTACAATGACATAGTCTTATATCTATAATCATGCTTGTTACCTAGTTTAGGATATATAGAAAGTATCTTACCTTAAAAGATTATATTAGGAAACCTAATATTCTAACCATTAATATATTATACTTTGTTTCCTAATATTTTAACAAGTCGAAATGTTGGTTAGTAATTCTTAGAGTCTAAGGACAAACTATAAGGGGTAAAGCCTAATTTAATAAACAGGCATATGCAATACTAATTACATCATTCTACCAGTTAAGGAGATAAAAGATACTTACAAGTCCCCAGTTATAAAAAGCGAGGGAAAGTTTGGGTGCCTCGGGAGATAATAAATTACAAAGCTGAACTTCTATTCTTGTCAAGTTCCACATTGAAAAAAGTTCTACAACTGTGCATATAATTAGGCAGCATACAAGCAACAAACCTGAGCAAAAACAATTTATTAAGAATTCGCAATTAATAGAATATGGTACAAGTCCGACTCCCAAATGACAACTTTTCTGGTAGGAGTTAGACAACTTTTCTGGTAGGAGTTTCTTTTTTGTAACAAATCATTAGCAAGTTAACTATGTTTACTACTATCTTTTGTTCTTAAATCAAAATTATAGCGGAAAAATGTTAATGAAACAAGCTGCAATATAACCAATGTGACCTAGTTATGAAAACACTCCACATAGATTGAAGCTTTGTGCTAGAAGGTAATTTGCTTCAAATACGTCTTTCTCACATATTTTGACAGAATTTAGAGCGGTTTGTTAAGAGAGTTACTAATTTATCATTTCTCACCTAATTATAGTTAGTCCATCTTTAGGTAGGAATGAGTAGTAAGTTAAGAGACAAATGGTAGCTATACACTTGCTACTTTCCGTTGATACTTCCAAAACCACATAGTAGTTAGGAAAAAAAAAAGGCTACAATGACAAATTAAAAGCCAAGGGAGTATAATTACCAATACCAAATAGTGCCGTCCATCTAAAGATCACTATTTTATAAATCTATAACCTAAACCAATTAATCAACACAGGTGGGAGAAGTTGATTAGTATCCGCATGTCGCATTTCATGCACTACACACATTGACATTATAATAAATTATGCTTGTCATTATTACAACAAACGACGAATCAAGAAATTCACAAATCATACAAGTGGACTTACCACTAAAATCCAAATCAACTGTAACCAATTGGGAAGTAATATACTTACCACTAGAAGTAACATTTGTTTCCTTGAGTTGATATCCTTGAATGTAAATGCGAACTGCTGCTGAAGTATGAATCATGGCCATCAAGTATGGTGCCACAAATCCCCATGACAGATAGCAATGTACAGCAAATAAAGCCCGGTTCATTATTTTATTAACCTTGGATGTGTATGATTCCAAGACAAATGTTTGCTTCCGTAAGTAATTCCAATACCTATATGGTAAGTAGAAAATCCAATATAAGAGGAAGTATTATAGGTTTGTGCTTTAATGAGATGACAAGACAGACCTTGGAAAACTAAGATCACTTGCAAGCGGGTGAGGAAATACAGCAACTGGAGGTGATGTAATGAGCCTCTTATGAGCCCCTGAAAATGCGATAAGTATATTGGTACATAAGGATTCACTCTCAGTGTCATAATAAATAGGATATCAACAATACCAAATGATATTGATAAAATATTGTTACAAGCTTTTATCAAATTGGCTTGTTTTAGTTATGAACCAAGTTGAATTCAAGGTGAGCCCTGAACAAAGCCAGCTTCGCAAGTACTTCTTTCACTTAGAGTCCCACTCCTAATCATGAAAGTCTTGGTAGAGCACATTATGCAGCCCCACACGAAATCATGGTAAGAGCAAAATAAATGCGGTTCTTCAACCCACCGAATTCACCACTATATAAACAGCTGGTTCTAAAAGAACAACTGTATGAAAATGAGTACGAGTCACACCCATTTTTTAATTTTTTTGCTATCATTCATAATTTTGTGAAATTAAATGTTTATTCCAAGTACAGTTATTCTTAGAAGATAATCATTTAGGATCCTCTCATTGCTTAACATAATAAAAAAGAGTCTACAAATTGCAAAATGGCAACAAAAGCAGAGCCTAGGGAAAATGATATTTTAATTGTGGATATTAAAAAACAACACTTCAAAATGATGCAATGCAAATGAAGCAGTAAAGGTAGTTATAAATTATAATACAATCAAACAAGGGAAATCTGTTACATATATTTCAGCAAAGATACGTCAAAAGTGTAAATTTAGACGACATACTGATAATACCAAACCCACCCTCCACTATTAGATGAACATTGAGTGTTCATAGCAAGATAAGAAATGACAGTATCATATTGGCCCCTTTAACTAAGTGATAGACATTTATAATATCAGCGCTCACACGTTTACCCATATATATCCCATCAGATTATGAAAGAAGTATGCTTCGATGGCTTAAGAAAAATCCTTAAATTCTTCTCTAATTCTCTTCTTCTTTCTACATGGCATCAAGAGCATAAGATTAAACAACGATTGTGTGCTGATTGGTTAATAACACACATTCATACTTCTTTCATTTCATTTTTTCTTTATTTTTTTTTTCGCTATCAGTATGATCTGAGTTAGATCAGTTTGTAAGGCGTTAAAATATTGGTTTTGGGTGGTTGAGAGGTGAACAGAGTCACCGCAGCCAAGGATTTGAGGAGGTAGGGTTTTGGACTAGGGCTCCAGTTTGAGGCACCGTTCACTAGTTTTTATTCTCACGCGCCAGCTAGGGAAATTTGTTGTGTTGAAGACGAATCTGCTCCAATGACCAGTAGTTGTCGGCGAATTTTATGGCGACTCGAGTGGCCATACTCAACGGATTCGCCCATATTTACCCCGCTTGGGTCTGCAGTTCGTTTTTCCGGCACCGCGATGGGCCATACTCGACAGACAGTTCATTTTCCGATTGTGTGACAGTAGCTTGCTATTTTAGGATTTTCTTTGGTGTTTTACAAAGATTGGAGTAATTGTCAATTTTTTTTTTTTGCTACAGATCTGTTTTTTTTTGTTCGAATTTGTTTCTTTGTGAGTTATGATGGCTCTTGATGATGCTAAGGTTCATAGGGCTGCTTCTGATAACTTGTATAAGGTGGACCGGGTCGGCGACGTTGTATGGATGGTCGTGGCCCGACATATTTTACGTGTGGAGAATTTGTACACGTTCAACTAGGGGTGGTAAAACGGGTTATCGTATCGTGTTTTGTGTTAAGTCCCATAAAATTTAAAAATATTATATTTAAATATATGTCATAAAAACTTATTTAAATAAGAATAATCAATTTGGCATGTCTAATTATACCTTAATATGTCTTAATATATATAATAAATATGCATTAATATGTAATAAATCATATTAACATATTTATAAACAGATGTATATCTGTCTTTTCGTATCTTATTGTGTCACCCATTGTCAACGTGTTTGCCCTACACCGCATGAAAAAATTAATCAGCAACGATTCGCCAATGTATCACAGGTTGATCTTGGTCATTCTCGTACTAGCCACAATGTGTTTATGACAGGTAATCCTACTGCTTGTCTCTCTGCTTTTAGGCACCAACGGATTATCGATTCAGCTGCCACCGATCACATGACAAGTAACTGGGATACACTTGGTGATTATAAACCTTCCTCCAACTTGTCCCCTGTTTCATTAGTTGATGGATCTCCTTCTGAGATTTTAGGCACTGGGAAAGTGCAATCGAATTCTTCCATATTTTTGTCATCTGTCTTTTACCTACCTTAGTTAGCTTTTAATTTGATATCTGTTAGTCGCATTACTCGTGAAATTAATTGTAGTATCTCATTATTTACCGATTTTTGTCTAATGCAGGATCTGACAACGCAGAAGATCATCGGGAGAGGTTGTCTCTCTGATGGGTTGTATGTGTTTACTGAGGTCTCTCCACCCGTATCTCGGGAAGGTGTATGTTCCAGTTCAATTTATCCATTCCAAATTCATTGTCTTCTTGGTCATCCATCTTTGGGAAATTTGAAAAATATGTGTCTCAAGTTAGTGTCGTTGAGCTAGTTTTTTTGGGTGAGAGAGGTCCTATCACACTAACTTGGGGTTGACATGTGGATTAACTTAGAAGAGTCCAATGCCCGCGGGGAGATGTGTTCAGATTGTTGCTTCTCCAACCTCGGGACTCGATGTGTGAGGGGGAGATTGTTGGGTTATCCCACATCGGTTCTGGAAGGGGCGTGTGCTTAATTAATAAATGTGTGAGAAAACCTAATCTGTTAAGCTAACTATTGGATGTAAATGGGTGTACACAGTGAAGGTCAATCTTAATGGTTCTTTGGCTGACTGGTCGCAAAAGGTTATGCATAAGTAGATGGTGTCGATTATTCTGATACATTCTCTCCGGTTGTTAAGATGGCTTATGTTCGACTTTTGATATCTCTTGCTGCTTCTCATAATTGGTCTCTTTACCAACTAGATGTCAAAAATGTATTCCTTCACGGTACCTTACAAGATGAAGTTTATATGTAGAGGAGTATGGAAAAGTGTGCCCACACAAATCTTTATATGGACTCAAGCGATCTCCTAAAGCATGATTTAGAAGATTTACCGATATTGTATTGAAATTTGGGTTGAAAAAAAGTCACAGTGATCATTCCGTATTCTTTTAAAATACAGACAGTGGATGTGTAATGTTAGTGGTATTTGTGGATGTTATAGTTGTCTCTGGTAGTGATAAAGTTGATATACAATGTCTGAAGAGACATTTGCAAGAAAATTTTTATGCCAAATGTTTGGGTCGATTACAATATTTCTTAGTGATTGAGGTTTTCTACTCATAGAAAAGCATCGTTCTCTCTCAAACGAAATATGTTATTGATTTATTTGATGAGACTAGTATGCTTGGAACTTGTTGAAAAAAATATATCGATTATATTTCACTTACTATCAGTTCAAGCTTCTAATAGAGTTGGTTATTTAACATTGTATCAAAGCATGGGGTCGAGAGTTCGAACCTCCGCTGCTGCACTTTCTCCCCTAGTTTATTGCAATTTCGATAAGTGTAGTAAGTGTTACCCGTCCCGATAAGTGTAGTAAGTCAATTTATGTCTTCACATCGGACTGCTCATTGAAATTTTGTTCTCCGTATCTTACAGTATCTCAATAAAAATTCTAAAAAATGGCTTAGAAGGTTTTTCTGATGCTGACTGGACTGGTTCACTGATAGATCGAAAGTCTGTTTCTGGATATTTGGAAATGTGTTTGTAAGAGGAATTTGGAAATGTGTTTGTAAGAGAAATTTGTTTAATGGAAATGTGTTTGTAAGAGGAATTTGGTTTAATGGAAAAGTAAGAAGAGAAATGTTGTGGCACGATTAAGTGCCGAGTTTAAATATCGAGCCATGACTCATGATACTTGTGACTTTATGTGGGTAAGTCAGATACTCACAGAATTGAATTCTTAAGTTCTTTCTCCGATGAAATTATGGTGTGATAACCAAGCTCTTATGTATATTGCTTCCAATCCAGTGTTTATTAGCGAAACACATTGAAGTGGATTTACTCTATTCGAGAAAAGTTGCTTAATAATGTTATTAGCAATGTGAAGGCTGAGGAACAACTTGCAGACATATTTATTGAATCTCTCAATGAAAATAGAGTTGATTATATTTGTAATAAGCTGAGCAAGATTGATATTCATGCTCCAGTTTTAGGGGGAGTTTAGAATATAATAATGTATATTTAGTTTCCTATTTAGTACTTGTTTCATATATTCTATATATACAAGTCGCCTAATTTAATGAGGTAAAGAGATTCTATTCTTCTCTAATTTTCCTCTTCTTTCTACACACCATAAATAACCCTTCTACTATAAGAAAGAACAAAAGATTACATTCTAATCTCAATAACGAAATTTAGTTACTGATAGATAAAGAAAGAATTACAAAATAATAAAAGAAAGACATTGTTTTTAAAATTTATGGATGAAACCAATTTCGAAGAGAAACCAAGATTGTTACGGCCTTTACGTCTCCGTTGATTACAAATTCCTATGGGAATCGTGTAAAAACTAAGCTAATGATTCTTCAAAGAAAGCCACTTAAAACTATTTTGTAGTTGAAGGCCAAGCTAATTGATTTAGCCCTTATTTATATAATAATGAGCGACAATAAATCAATTTACATTACTTACCACTTAAATGTTCGAAGGAAACAAAATATATCGAAGTTGACTATGCGACGAAACAAAAATGGAAATTTCCAAATCGGCAACGGGTGTAAATGCTTGGCATACGGGCCTGTATGCTGGGCCATTACAGCTCTCGTCTCGGGCTAGTGCCTCGTAATGACCTGGCATACGACCTGCTCTGTTGGGCGGTTACTAGGCCCAAAAACTTCACTGTAGCTTGTAACGGGCCAAGGTACGGGGACATATCGCGCCTATCTTGCGTAACGGGCCAGTTTGCTAGGGTGTATGTTGGGTCTCCGTACGTATTTTTTAGTTTGTTCAATTTGACTTTCCTTCGATATCCGTTTTGACTTCTTAATGACTTGGTTATTTTTTTTTTTACTATGTTTTCCTTGCGTTTTTTCTATTACCTTCAAAACACACTAAAATCAAGTGAATAATCGAGTATAAGTATATACTCACGAATAAAATCGTCTAATAGAGACCCTAAAAATTTAGCTCTCTATCAATAATCAAGCAATCAATTACTTGGCTTGATGTACAAGGGAAATAATTGGATATATATATTATAAGTAATCTATTTATGTTATATTTTTATTTTTTTATGTCCGAAATTCTATGGATGAAGTCTGAAAAGTTTTTAGCTCGCGAGTAGAAATATTAATGATACATTTTTATGACAGAGTCGGATATTAAAGCATGCGGGTGATTTAGCGGCTGCTGCTGCATTGGCAGAAGAAGCAAGGTGTATGGATCTTGCAGATCGATATGTTAACAGTTATTGTGTGAAGCGCTTGTTACAAGCTGATCAGGTTTTTGAAGAATTTTTCTTTTATATGTGCATATTATTTCAAAGGTTAATTTGTTATGCTTTTGATGTGACACAAATCCTATGAAACTTTTTGCTTTTTTTTCCTGAAGGTGGCTTTGGCAGAAAAAAATGCTGTATTATTCACAAAAGACGGGGATCAGCACAACAACCTTCATGACATGCAGTGCATGTGGTTTGTCTCTAACTTAATCTGGTTATGATTATTGTAGTAAATAAAAATATTTTTGGACCACTGCTTGATTCATTAGTTATATTTTGAAGGTATGAACTTGCTTCGGGCGAAAGTTATTTACGACAAGGTGATCTTGGACGGTCTCTGAAGAAATTTTTAGCTGTGGAGAAGCACTATGCTGATATTACTGAAGATCAATTTGACTTCCATTCTTATTGCTTAAGGAAAATGACTCTTCGTGCCTATGTGGACATGCTTAAATTTCAGGATCGCTTGCATTCACATACTTATTTTCACAAAGCGGCTTCTGGAGCTATCAGGTGATGCATTTCTCCGAGGCAATTGAATTTTGGTGGTTCATGATAAGTTGTTACCTAGTGACTATTTAAACCCTTTTTAGATATTCTCGAGCTCTCATAATTTGTGTAATTCTATGCTGCAGATGCTATATAAAGTTGTATGATTCTCCTTCAAAGTCAACAGCTGAAGAAGATGATGGAATGTCAAACTTGCTTCCTGCGGAGAAAAAGAAATTGAAGCAAAAACAGAGGAAGGCAAAAGCCCGTGCAAAGAAGGTACATAGGCTTGTTCTATAGCTTCTGAGGGTGCACTCTTCGAATAATTTGTGATATATTTTAGTTTTTTTTTTTTTCAAATGATTAGGAGGCAGAAGTTAAAACCGAAGAAACGAGTGCCACCACTGTTTCTAAGTCTGGAAAAAGACATGTGAAACCTGTTGATCCAGATCCTCATGGGGAAAAGTTGTTGCAGGTTTTTTTTGTTCCCTTTAACGTTTTTTTTAGTTCAGTTTTTCAAAATCCATAAATGAGACCTTTTAAGGGAAGATAACATCCAATATTATTATATTCATTAGGTTGAGGATCCATTGCTGGAAGCTACAAAGTACTTGAAATTGCTTCAGAAGAGCTCTCCTGGTTCTTTGGAGACACATTTGCTGTCTTTTGAAGTAAATATGAGAAAACAAAAGATATTGCTCGCGTTTCAGGTAGTCATGTTTTACCTTTTTCTGCATTGTTTTATTACTAGCTTTAAAACTTCTAACCCAAGAGTGAAAATCTCTATTTACCTATGAAGCACAAATTTCTCTTACCAATATTAGGCATTATTCGAATGAAATTTGGGTAATATGGAATGGAAGACATTCTTTAATTGACGTGAGATGATATTCTCAAGTTTGGTCGATTCAATTTTTGGCTCATGAGTTTTCCAAGGTGATATAAACTTAAATTGAAATTATAGTTTTCTATGTTTTATAGAAAAAAGCATCTACTTATTGAATTGTTCATTAAATATCACAAAGTATTTATTATAAAGGAATGCTCTTATTTTGATCTTAAATAGTAACTTCTTCCAAGGAAATTGATGCTTGTATAATTCAAATTCCATTATTTTGACTTTAGAGATGTATCATTTAGTCTATGCTTTATAAGATTGCTATGTTATGCATCACTGCACTGGTGTAACGCCATATCCCACAATAGTTTGAGCCGTAGTCATTAAATTTCGTGCATGGCGAACAAAGAACTAAATCTTCCGAGATTTCGCGAAATATTTCAATCTCACCAAGGTTCGAGACAAGATTTGTGTAGATTATCGATTTCTCTAGACTTTGTTAAAATTTCGTTGATCTACGAAATTTCTAAATTCCGAAATTTATATATTATTTGGACTTGAATTTTTTGTTAATCTAATCTTTTAATATTTAAATAATTTAATTTAGTATAAAAATAGTGGTACTTTTCTATATGGTGATAGTATGTATTTTGAAATTGTTATAATCATGTTAAATATATAAGTTATATATCACTTACATATGGATAAGCTTTAAACAACACAGTCTATGTAGACATTTGTAATAACATGTTTATTTTGTTTTTCCAAGAGTGTCTCACTTTTCTCTAAAAAATTTCCGCTTTCGATTTAAATTTCCTCGAGGTTTTCCGAAATTTCTCATTTACCTTGCGACACACCATTGAGACAAAATTTCGATCCTTGATTGTGAATCGAAAGTTTAATTGTGTATCATGAATCGTGAAAATTGACATGAATCGCATGATTCACTTAATTACTTACAATTATTCTTTGAAGCCTAATAAAATAGATAAAATGCATTAATTAAAGAAAAAAATGTAGAATTCTATATTGTTATTAATGATTTAGCAAGCAATTTTTCACCACATGAATAAATCATGGTCTTTTTTCGATTTCATGGTCTTTTCTATGTATCTCTTTGAATTGTCCGAATCGTTCATAATCATAGGATTCTTCAATTAAGTGAAACTCGAATCGACGATTCAATGCCAATTTTGATCATTTTTCGGTTTAGTCATTGATACATTGTTTTGTGGGTGGTTTAACTGGATTTGTATGATTCTGTTAAAGTATGGTTTTAACGACAAATGAGTACTGGTAAATTTACACTTTTAGTAACAAACTTTGGACAAAGTACTGTCCTAGAACCAGTGTAATTAATTTCCTGGTTTTGTTTTATTTTACTCTTGTAGGCTGTACTTCAGTTACTTAGGCTGGATAATGAAAATCCGGATTTGCATCGTTGCCTGGTATGTGATCCTTTATCCTTCTCTATGTTAGTGTCCGCTAACTGTTGAACTACCATAGATTATCATCCATAGGTTCTAATTGTTTATCTATATGCTGCAGATAAGATTCTTCCATAAGGTTGACTCGATGGCTGCTGCTGTGACTGACAGTGAGAAACTCATTTGTAGTGTTTTGGAAGTTGAGCGTCCAACAATAAGGTTATTCTGGACTTAATTTTTCTTTTACATGATTAGTTCTATGTAATATTGTTATCATTTAAAGTTTCATACTTAAACGCCTATCTCTCTTGTTTTCTGATAGCCAATTGCACGAGAAGTCTCTGATTGAAGCAAACACAAGTTTCCTAGAAAACCACAAAGGTCATAATTAATCTTGTGTTGTCTATAGGGGTCTCTCACTTTGCATGTAGGAGTTTGATTTAATTCTTAACATCAGATCTTTCTGCTTGCAGATTCCTTGATGCATAGAACTGCAGCTGCAGAAATGATGTATGTTCTGGAATCTGGCAAGAAGTCCGAGGCAATCAAATTAATCGAAGATTCGACTAACAATCTGGTTCCAAAGTAATACCTTTTGGTCTATCAAGTTCTCTCTTTTCCTCTCTTACTTGCTAAGTTTCCTTGCATGCTGTTAAGATATTGAAATTTATTCATTACATTTTTGTCATACTAGAAATGGAGCTCTTGGATCAGTCCGTGAATGGAAACTGAAAGACTGTATTTCTGTCCATAAACTCCTAGAAACGGTTCTCCTGGACAATGATGCAGCATCCAGTATGTTCAGATTTTATATATTACTCTTCAGTTACAAGTTAGTTTAACATGGTTAATTTGTTATTCAAATTAAGCATGAGTTGACATGTAGAAGTAAATTAAAAGTTCAAATTTTTTTCTAAAAAAGTCCTTGATATTTCGAGTTTAAAATTGAAATTTTTTTTTAAAACAAAGTGAAACTTGAAAAGGGATTTCTTTCCGATGTGCTTTACTTTAGGCTCCTCTTATTTTTATGTGCAACCAATTCCACAATATGTAGTCTTGGTTCATAAATAGGAAAATCTGCCTGTAATGCAGTGTACAAACTTAAATTTAAGATAGAATGGAAAGTAAAAATGTATTCCTGGTACTAAAATTAGATTTTATTCTCTTGTAGAATGGAAAGTAAGATGTGCCGAGTATTTCCCTTATTCGACCTACTTTGAAGGCAGCCACAGCTCTGCACATCTGAACTCAGCCCACAAGAAATCTGAAGATCTTGAAAACGTGATTGCAAATCACCGAGCAGGTGTGGAGTCCCATTCATCAAATGGCCAAATAGAGGCTTTCAATGACCTCACCATCTGATCACGGTTTTGAAAGCATTAGGTAAACTTCAATGGCAGATAAAAATACCAAACTGCTTGTCAGAAATGCGGCCAGATGTAGGTATTGCAAACCAGTCAAATTCCATACAAGGTTTTGTGCAAGTGAACGAAACCCTATTTATTATGCCCTCATAAATTTTTTTAACCATTCCAAGTCCAGCCTTGTAGGATTGTGCTACATGCCTTTTTGAAGATGTGTAAATTTATCTCCATCGTGTTCTTTTCTCTCATTTGCACTTTTCAGTGAGTCGATAGATAAATCTAGCTCACAAGTTTGCCCTTGTTTGAGTTATAAGACTACTGGGTGGAGGGATGATCTATCTACACCATTTTTTTTATGTAGTTTAGCAACGCCGACCTGTCCGGTCAGCATAGAACATTACACTGGAGCTGATGTTTGGAGCATTGTTGTACCTTCTTTATTTTGATGACCGTTATTTAGCATGTGTAAACGCTATCATGTGAAAATTTTGCTGCTGGCTTCATCTTATATTTGAAACAATAATCATATTTGAGTTGAAACTATATTCCACACAATGGAAATGTATAACCATCTAACTACATAATTAAGACATGTTTTCTTCTTTTCTAGTAAAGTGTTGAATTCTACGAAGGTTTAATTCCATAATTGGTATCCAAACTTAAGCGTTTGGCCAACCTAGTATCGTTACTTTCAAATTGGCCTACATGGTATCCTTACTATTCAACTTATTCCATGTTTGGTTTTTCCTCCAAAATTTCCTATTTCCCATGTGTGGTTTAAATTCCCTTTCATTAGATAACTCATATTTTAGAGTATTTTGTTATCTTTTATATTTTGGTGGAGTTCCTCTAAAATTATAGGATTTTTCTACCATTTTATATATATTTCCCAAGGACTTCCTCATCATTAAATATGATTGGTTTTACACGTTTGTAAGTTAAATGAAATAACAACATAATTTCAGTGTTATTAGATCAATTTTTGAGTTTTCTCAAAAAAAAAAATTTTAATTTTTTTTTATGGTTCAACGATTTTATGTTTATGATTTGATTGTTGTATTTCATTATAAATTTATAATCTTCTATCTTATTAGCTGAAAAGAAAATTGTATTTAAGCCTTACCAATATATAATGAAACCAAACAATAATAAACTGCATTTTCTCTTATATAAACAAGCATCTCTGAAACTTTACTATTTGTAGGCTTAGGTTTTTTCCATCAGTTGTATAATTTTACCACGAAATGAAATTACACAAAAAAAAAAAAAAAAAAAAAAAAAAAAGAAATGAAAAAATAATATATT
>JAYMTC010000312.1:0-12778 GCA_036897605.1 Melianthus villosus
TGAGATTCGCACATCACAGGTATCAAATATTATTGTTTATATATTTGAAATTATATTAATAATATATTTGAAATTATATATGTCACACTGAAAATTAAGAAAAGAAAAATCATGAATACCCAAGCATGATACTCAAAATGAGATGAAAAATAAATATACCGACCTTTTAATTTTTCGAAATATGGAATATATGCATAATATTACTCCAGGAATCAACTTTAAAAATTAGAAATAAAAAGCCAATATAGGCAAACAGATTAACCCGACGTGTAACTACATAAACAACAAGTAGACTATAATCAGAAAAATTATGCAAAGTGATGAAGAAATGTTGAACCTCAATAACTTCAGTAATTATAACCAACATTCATTTCTTAAAGTAAAAATGCAAAATGAAAATAATAAATAAGAAATAAGAAAATCCATCCAAGATAACGTAAAAGAAACAATCATAATCTCCGTACCTAAAACCACAAAAGAGAATTAACTAAATCAAGATCTCAATCCAAGATTACGGAAAAGAAACAATCATAATCTGGTTACCTAAAACCACAAAAGAGAATTAATTAAATCAAAATCTCAATAATACCAGGCAGACATTAGTTAAATCCATAAGCTCATATCTTCTGCCTTCATGATATCGTTTCAAATCCCAGTTCTAATCCTTTAGCAACCAACATCTAAAAAAGAATACTTCAAATCGTATCAGTTTTTTATATATGCACTACTCTACTCTAAAAAAGAATACTTCTGGTTTCTACTATCATATTATTACCTCGTGTTTTAGTTGGAACACTAAACATCTACTCTTCTCACTTACTATTTAAATGCACTTAATTTTGTACTCCAAAAGCAGAAACACCAAAGCTCCAACGGCATACCTGTCTTTGGATGGATAACTGAGGAAGAAGCCTCATATACAGTTTTATACTAGCATTCTTAGATATGCTTACATAGTTTATTGAGTTATCATATTCCAGTTATAAGATTAAGGAACCTTTTAATATATTTGGAAGTCTACTAAGTACTTCCTGTGACATGAATTCCCAAAATGCCAACTCATAAAATGGTATAAAAATTTCAAGACTGGTCCTATTTCAATCTATGAACTGCATTTTCTTTTAAAATTTTCATTCTGTAAAAATTCTTATATATAAATACAATTTTCCGAGCCAAAAACATTGTCAGAATTTACATTTTCAGTGTCCCGCTCAAGTATGCATGTTTAATTCAATTTATCCTTCTTTTACTTTCACCGATTATCCCTCCAGGCCACAGTCTTGCATCGGGAGAAACATCTTATCAGTGAAAGTGATTGCTTTAGGAGATGAATACTATTCCCCGGTACTGCATTCTGAACTCAAATAACTAGCAACTATCTTCAGTGAAGTTGAATCTCCTATCTGAGAAAAATCACAAGGAAACTTACAAGGTTCCACTGTCCATCATGAAGTCTTCAAAAGTAGCCAAAGATTTTAACTGTTGGCCAATAGATGCTATTGTCTTCTGGCACTCTGCAAACTTGCTGGCAGCCACTGCCAATTCTTCCTCCTGCCAATGATCGTGAGAATAAACAAGTAACATGATATTAGAAGATTAACAGGTTGCCTTTGCTAGACCTGGAGAATAGTTATGTTCTTATCTCAATAATAAAAAAAATTTATCATATCATAGATCATTTAATGACAGTGTCGAAGTACACTAACCTGCTTCATTTTCAACTTGTCATGCGATATTGCCCCGCGCTGGATCTTGTCGTGTTTTACTTTTGAAAGTTCGTCCTCCAATTTGTTACATCTGGCAGAACTTTCAGCAGCCAAAGCACGCTCTTTTCCTATCATTTCTTCAAGTGAAAAAACTTTTGAGTGCAAAGATTTTATCTCAGCTTCAACAACTTCGAGTTGTGATTCTGCCATTTCTTTCTTTGTGATGGAACAATTCATTTCTTCCTCTGCAGCTTTCTTAAATGCATTTGTAAGAGCTAATTCAGCCTGAAGTTCTACTGAACTTACCTCTACTTCTTTTAACCGAATCTGAGATACCTCAAGCTGCTCTTGGCACGCAGTCAAAGCCATCTCTAACTCCACTTTGTTTCTCTTCAAATTATCCAGTTTCTCCTCCAGTTCCGCTGTCCTGTTAACCATGGCTTCAAGATCAGCATTCAGTACGATTTCAACACAAGTTGATTGGTTTTCTAAAGAACCAGCATCTACATGAAATCTCCGTGTATCTGGCAGTTCTGCAAGCCTTTCCATTTCAAGGAAATCATCCATGAGACCAATTTCTACAGAAGAGACCTTGGGTTTTCTTGTGAGAGCCTTTTTGTTTTGATCAAATTCTTTAATTGAAGCAGCTGTCATTGAGCCAGAATGGAGTGCCTCGTTCAGCTCTGAGCTACGCACCTTCCGTACATCAGTTTCAACTGCTTGTAGCCTGTCCTCATAATCTGACTGGCTATCTGCATAGGATTCGACATAAACAGAAGAGGCCGTAAAAGACTTCTGATCATTAGCGGGGGATATTTTGCGAGCCAAGGTGTTTAGCCTGCGGCACTCGGCCTCAAGCTTAACAACCCTTTTTGTGCTCTCCAAATATTGTTTGCTAGCATTTTCAGCTGCTTGGGTGCTCAAGTCCCTCTCTATAGTCCTAATACTTATATCCTCCTCCATAGTTAGGAGCATGTTTTTAAGGGCAGAATTCTCCTTCTCTGATTCCTCAAGCTTTGCATTAAGATCCGGATCATGTGAAGAAGCATGTTTAGTTTTAGCAACTTGAAATTGTACCTGCAATTCCACAAGCTCATTCTTGAGCATGGTCTTTGTAGCTTCCCACTCAAGATTTTTCTCCAAAACTGCTTCCTTGATCTTCAACTCTTGGTCTTCTCTTACTTGTCGGAGCTGCCTCAAGCATTCTTTGAGTGCTCTGTCAGTATGACCAACTCGATCCTCAAGTGCTGAGTTCTTCTGTAATGCAGCCTCAAGTTGTTTCTTCAAAGTGAACACTTCACTTTCAGCCTTCTCCCAGCCTAGAATTTTAAATTGAAAACTTTACATCAGCTAATTATTTATTAGAAGCAAGAAATTATTTCTGAACACAAGTTTCATCGGTTATATAGTGGGTTGGTAATAGTAAGATGAAAAAACGACAAGCATCTTGGACCTAATAACCTATTATTTACCCACAGGAAGTTGCCTGTCCAAAAATCACTTCTCTACCAAAACAATATATATTGTAATTTATTTATGGAGATGTATCGGGAAATTGCCTGAAAGTAATAAAAACAATGTACTATCATCCAATTCGTGATGCACTGGAAGGAGGGAAAATGACTATACCTGAAACGGCTTCTTCTGCAACTTTAGCATGCTGCTTTACCATGTCTTCCTTAAAACTAATTTGTATAAGAGCATCAGATAGTTTCTCTCTCAGAGACTTCAGATTATCATTAACTCCATCACTAGGAGTAGCTTTAGATGTGACTTCTGGCGATTGAGAATGTGTTGGATATGCCTTTGATAATAAACCAATAACATCAGATATCCTCCAACGACATCATTTGGAAGAAAAAAAATGCAAATCTGTAGAAGTCAGAACATGTAATGACTTAAGAGCATCCCTCCAGTTAACGCAAATAAGTTCAAGATATGGCAGTCCCGATATCTACTCCATGAAACGGAGATATGAATAGCCTTTAATGACCTAAATCAAGATTGCATTAACTACAAAGTCTAAAGGATTTTGTTTGGGTGTGAGTTTTCAATTACCTTGTTTTGATATCTAATATACATAAAAAAATGCATGTGGAAATAAACATTATAGTTGCATGAAGTGAGGGCGAGAACAGGAAACCGTTAAAAATTAAAAAAAATCTAAATTTAAAGCGTCGGAGAAACATATATAAATATATATGATAAAGTAATTTAAATTTGTATCATAGTTATCGTGTACTTCATAATCTTATACAATTTAATAAAGTGAACTATTAATAAGACATGAACTTTAGGTACAATTCAAAACAAATACTTAATAAAATAAATTATTTCATTATTATATGTTTGTCTAATTTTTTTTATTTAAATGAATGTCCAAGAGTCCGTTTGGAACCCGTTTGGGTAAAGAGGACGTCGGCTCAAAACAGGCGTTTGATCAAAATGGGCATCTGGTGCTAACGGGTGTTTGCTGTAAACGGGCATTTGATGTAAACAGGATAACAATGTTTGGATACCTATAAACCAAGCAAATTTGTAAGAAACGAGGCTAGACAAACGGAAGATACATTTGGAAGAAAATTTTTTAAACGGGAGTTTTATTATCCAAATTATTATAAGGATATACTAAAATAACTAATTTAATTTATAAATAATAAGGTTTCGACCAAATTTAAATTAATTTTATTTATTATATTCATATAAATATTACTTTTATAATTCTTATTTTTGTAAGTCTAAAAAAAATTGTCATAATATATAGAAATTTATCGAACATATTATAAAAAAGAATTTACACAAATTTATTTTAATAAAATTTAAAGGAATTAATTTTAATTTATGAAATATAAATGTTAATATTATATTTTTATGAAAACTTAGTTTTACAAAAGTCAAAACGGAATAATTCTTTCCGTTTACAAAACGGAGTAAAACTCCGTAGTCAAAGACTGAAAAACAGGTCAAAGTTCTTCAAACGGGACGTCCACACACTTTACTTTTTCTGCGTTTTAACAAAATGACAAAACTCTCATTTTACTCAAACGCAAAGGAGAAACCAAAATTACCCTAAATATACAGTAACAATTAAATTTAAGTTATTTATTAAATTAAAAAAAAATTACATCAATCCATGTAAATAAAATATGTAAATATAGTTTACTTTATATTTATATTAGGCCCATACAAAATAACTCTTAACCAATTCTCAAACTTAAAAAAAATTAGACCCCCGAACATTATTTATATTTTGAGTCCATACAAAACTGACAAGCAACCCTAATCCTAAAAAAACATTTGAGCTCCTCGTCTCCCATGTCCAGCCGCATGTTCCTTTGCTGCTCGCCACTCTACCATGTCCATCCGTCTCCCTGTGTTGTTCTTCCTTTTGCTGCTCGTGAAGTTCTGCATCTATGCATATATATTCGACCGATTCACGATTCTTTCATATAGGAATCACGATTCATTTTGAGTTACAATCACAATTCATATACAAATCCCATGATGATTCGTGGATTTGCTATTCTTCCCCTAGATTCACCATTTTGATAAAAGGCTCCGAAGTACGGATACTTCATATGTGATGCCGTAAAACTATCGCTGCGTATCGGAAACTCTAAAAAAACTTTAGAGACAATATGTTCACAAATATATACATAATATATACATAATATGCACCGGAATCAAAATAATAAAAATATTGTTAAAAACCGATTCTAGCATAATATAAATGAACTCTCGTGAAATTATTGTGTAATTTTGTGAAACTATTATTAGTTGATGTGTAATTTATAGTAGTTTTTACAAAATGATAGTATATAATAATTTAAAAGTTAATATATTTAGCGTATCCGTATCTTCCGTCTTAGTCGTTGTCCTGCTCTAAATTTGTCCAAAAGCTCATTCTGCAATCTCTTGTTCAAATTAGATGTGTGCAACTATATATATTCTCATTATTGTATGTGTTTTAATGTATGTTATTTGCTGATGACATTGCGTTGATGGAAGAATCTAACAAAAGGATAAACAAAGTGGAGTTGTGGAGAAAAATCTTAAGTCTCAAGATTTTTTACTAAGAAATTTAGTCAATGAAAAAAAAATAGACCAATTTGAAGTAACATTAGATGGCAAGTAATTCAAATGAGTTACCAATTTCGAAATCCTAGACCGATTGTACAAAAGGATCATGATATTAAGGGTGATGTTATGATTCAAGTAGGTTGGTTATTTGGAGGAGAACTGTACGTGTTTTATGAAATAAAGTAATATTTTTAAAAGTTGAAAGGGAAAATCCATAGGAAGGCGACAATCTGAATTTATCATATGATAGTGAATATTAGGCGATAATGAGATAACATGAACAAAAGATGAAAGTAGACGAAATAAGGATGTTAAAGCGAATGTGTAGCTATACAATGAAGGACAAAGTGAGATAAAAGGATGTTCTGGAAAAAATTGAGGTAACACAAATTGAAGATAAGATAAGTAAAGATCGTTTTCGATGATTGAGTCATACCAAGTGGAGGCCTTTAAATGCGTCGATTTGGATATTAGAAACAGTTAATTGTAGAGACTTGATTAGGGTTAGCAGATGAACAAAAATACCTGAAATGAAGTGATTTGGAAAGACATGAATATAAGAAATTTAAATGCATGTATCTCAGATGAGCAAAATGAGTTAAGAAGAAAGATTCATGTTGCTGATCTATCTGGATTTCATATATAGTTCATGTAACGCACTCCAAATTATTTTGAGATAACGTTTAGGTATTGTTATTGTTGTGCATTACTATACACAACAATATTCTACAACGAACTTTCAAAATTATTTATAATTATTGTTAAATAACAACTCTACTACAAGCTTGAACTGATAGTAGAGGGAGACTTAATCGATATATCTATTTCAACACTCCCCCTCACGTCAATAATAGTCATTCACAAATGCGTGTGAAGCTAGGGGAAAACTGCAGCAACAGAAGTTCGAACTCACGAACTCTTGCTCTGATACCATGATAAATAACCATCTCTACCATAAGCTCGAACTGATATTATGAGGAGATTTAATCGATATACTGCAACACTCCCCCATGGCCCTTAGCAACCCAACAATGCATGGGGAAAACTGCAGTAGCGAAGGTTCGAAATCATGACCTTTTGCTCTGATACCATGTTAAATAACCAACTCTACTACAAAACCTGAACTGATAGTAGGGGAAGACTTAATCGATATATCTATTTCAACATTCCCCCTCACGCCAATAATGGTCATTCACAAATGCATGTGAAACTAGGGAGAAAGTGCAACAGCGGAGTTCGAACCCACAACCCCATGCTCTGATGCCATATTAAATAACCGTCTATACTACAAGCTCGAACTGATAGTAGGGGGAGACTTAATCGATATATCTATTTCGACATTTCCCCTCACGCCAATAATGGTCATTCCCAAATGCATGTGAAACTAGGAGAAACTGTAGCTGCGGTACGAACTCTTGCTCTGATACCATGATAAATAACCGTTAAGCTCGAACTAATAGTAGAGATAAATTTAATCAATATACTCTAACATTAAATCCTTCATCCAGTCATACTTCAAAGAAAGCTTCTTGAAATAATATGTTAGTAGACCTAGAACACCAAATTTCAAGAAATGCAGCAAATTTATACTATATGATGTGAGATAATAACAAAAATTAAAAAAATAATCTATTATACTTCTTACTGCCACCTTTATGATGGATTTCTAAAAATCATTAAACAATATATTCAAGTTAGCTAGGAGAGGGCTTTCCATTAAATCGGTTTTGAAAGGAAAAAATCGTAACCTAACAGATCTGAAACTTCTTACATCGTAGATAATAGACAAAGTTGTAAGGTGAACGGATTTTTATTGTCCTGTATGCATTCAACTAATAGATCAGTTTCCTAGGCAGACCAAGACTGGAAAAACTATCCATACCAGTATTGATCAGTAAGATTAGAAACCAAAACCCCCTACTACTTGATTAGCAAGTTCAGGGATCATTTATATACCATCTATCGATGCTCATATCACCTTTTATTTGGTTGAGTCTACTCATATAACACCTTTATATAGTATTGGACCTTGTACTCGCTGTCAATTTGAAAAACAGAAAACAAGTTTTATTTCGTGGATTCACATTATTTGCATATCTATTGCTGAGCTACTTCTACGTATTACGCCCCCATATTTACAACATAAGAGGCTTGATGCGGGTTTATTATTGTTTTGGGTTCTAGCTTTTATGAGTGCCAAGTACTTGCATCTTTGGATTCTAACTCCAAAAACAATTTAAGGTTGTGTTTTGTGCTCACAAAGCAAGTATGAGTAATATTCTGTGTATATTGCTCCATAGGCCACATCCAACTTTCATTCACCTAAGTCAGTGTTTTCAAGGAACAAACTAAACCTTCATTCACGGAGATAATTTTTCTCTTTATAGTACAACTATATAGTTTCTTAATCCTGGCCTCCAATCATTGTGTTAAATGCATTTCAGCAACCAACTGACTTCAACAAGCCATTAAACTAACAGGACGGAATATTCAATTTGTTAGCAAACCCAATTTACCTCAATTATTAGATTGTAACTCGCAACTAGGTTGGTACCTTGGAGTGATCTTGGATTCAAAATCTCTTCATTAAGTATTTTCAATACCAACCTAAACAATATTCTTCAGTCATTTCTGATCATGTTAAGCTTACATGACTTGAGAAATTGATATATAATGTTCTGTTTTCTTAAAGGATCAATATTTTAAAATAACTCCCCTCATAGTTACTCGAACTTGCAAACTATTGGTCACAAGTGAGAGTGATTACTATCTGAGCTCTCCCTTCTTGTCATATGTAATGTTCTGTTACTCAGGCCAAATTATAGAAAAAAAAATACGGAAAATTTCCACCATATACAGTGAGAAAAATTGGCTAAATATAAGATGAAAATTTCCCCAAAAGACAACAGAATGACAATACGAACATCAGAATTAACCACTAACCTGATCATCAAATAATCTTTCAGAATAAGAAGAAATAGATCCAGAACTCTCTGTCTCACCCGGGCTCTTCTCAGATGACTTCTGTCGCCATAACCAACTTGGGCGATCCATTTATACTTCACCTAAACCAACCCCTCACATAGACTTCATCTACAATTCCAAACGACCAAACCCCATCATTGATACACACATAAACTCATCAACACCAAGAGAATCAAATTTGAACAGCATAAATGAATAGAGATTATCATTCATCCAAACCCAACTCAGAGGTTCCGGGCAATTTAAGTAAAACCTAAAAGAGAAAGAAAGAAAAAAAAAAAGTAAGTGTCCCATCATTTTAACTACAAATTGGTATTTTCTGGTGGCTCTCAACTTTGCTTACAATACACTCTCCAACCTATGATCTGACATTTCTACTCATACAGAAATCATATAACCAAACGTATACTTACAGTATCAGTCCGATTGGAATTGATCCTCGACTATTCTTACAATCTATTAAAACACTATATTGGGAATAATTCATCTTATAGAGACCAGCCAAAATCCCCAAATTACACGCCATAAGATTTGATAAATTTAGATTAGATAGATAGATGGAGGACCACAAATGACTATCAGATGACTAAATGACAAACTTCAAAGTATCACAAAAACAACAAGAATTTGCAAAATCCCTAAAATCTCAGGGAGTCCCCTAATCGTTGAAGCTAAAAACAAATTAACAGGTGAAAATGAAGAAGATTGATAGATGCAATGTAGAGATTTATGGTTACCTTTTGCTTCAATTTTGTAAATGATGATTGTGATAGATTATTGGGTCGTGGATTTTGTGGTTTTGTGATTGATTATGGGGCGCGAATCCCGCCTTTTGATGTTGCATTTTGACAATAATAATTCATGATTTGTGTTATTTGGGGCTCAAATGTTTGAGTAATAAAAGTCTTAAAAACGCTAATGCTAATTTGACTATATATTTTTTTCCTATCGTGATCGCCAGTTTAAAAGTGTTCATTTTTATATATAAACTATTATTTTTCATTTAAATTAGATTTTTCATTAATTCTGTTTAATTTTTATGTCATTTGATTAAATTAAGATTTATTTATCATTTTGCTACTTAAACTATAATTTGGTATCATTTTTTCCTGTTTTAGAGGAGTTAATATATCAGCCACAATTTTTTTTTCTTCTTCTGTATTATGAGTTTATATAGTTATATATAAATATTATATAACACAGGTATTACAAATTTATAATTTAGGTTTTATATAGATATGAAGCATCTAATTAAATCACTAATAAGTAATTGATAATAAATTGAGACAAATAAATATATTATTTGTGATGCATTTACATGTGTAATTAGTTTTTCAGAATAAAGATTATAATTGCTGAAATAATTTTCTTTCTAATCTTATCTTTTTTAAATTTAATACTTTATATAAGTTATTTATTTCTGGATTGTTTTACTTGTTGTTTGACATATGGCACGTTGCCAGTTTAGTCCTAAAATTTAAATTTTTATTTTTTTCCTTGATCTCTAAAAATTACTGTCATTCTACTAAAAAAAATCGTAATATCAACATATTCCATACACATTACCATATTTAACGTATATGGTCAAAAAATTTGACACCTTTTGTAATTAAGCCTACAAAACGGAGGTTCATTAATCTTAACTTCAATTTTTATTACAATAGATAAGTTTTTTTTACCGACCCTATTATATATGGGAGGTAGGGCTAATCTTGTTCGAAATGTGGAGTTCAGATCTTTAATCCAAAACTCGTCTGAAGACTAACTCGCTTATTACTGGACCAACAAATATTATTGGTCATAGCGTTTTCCTTGAATTATCATGAAATATGTTTAATTCACATATTTTAGGAAGAAAAAAATAAGAAAATTTGATTTTTTTTCTTTCACGTGCCTTTTAGCTTAACGACAAGAAAATGAAATAAGAATGATTATAATTTTCCTTCGGGCCAATTAAAATTTTTTTTTTCTGTAAATAGAGATATTCTGAGAGATATTAAATTACACCACAAAAAAAAATTACAAATAGGGACGGAATATTAGGAACGGCGGTGTCCTCCGTCCCTAATAGTCTAGTAATTAGTGACGGACCTTTAATATTTTTATAAAAACAGGGTCTGTAATATAAATTCTTTAAATAAATAAATAAATATATAGTGGTTTCCAACCCTAAACCTATCCCACAGAGAGCTTGAGAACTGATACATTTACCTTCATTTGGTATTTTGGTAGATCTGTAGATATGGAGTTTCGAAGGCTATTCTGTTTCTATCTTCAACTTATTCGTTTCTATCTTCATCTTATTCGACAATAAACCTTAAGGATCCATATAGAAGCTTGTTTCAAATTCTCATAAAACGTTTCTCGATAGAAATCTATCACTAAATACTCATTCGTATTTGGACATGTTCGAGTTTCCGAACTTATGTCTACACCTGCAATTATAAGATTTCCATTATTGAGACTAGATATGTATATGTTTATATGTATTATTTATATTTGGCAACCTATGGTTAATTAGGAGGTTGCGGTGATATAAATGAATTACTGAAAATTATTTTGATGATATACTGATTAGAATGTTTTTTTTTTCTTTGTGAAATTACAGTTGACCTCTGTTGAAATTTATAGAGTTTAAAATTCTAAAAAAAATCTAAAATGAGAATTTGACTTGAAATGAGGGAGGATATGAGTATTTGAACATGAAAGTGTAAGGGGTTGTATGCCTCAATTTTTCTATTTTGAGTAATGTGGTTGTTCTAATCATTTGCAAGAAATATTCTTGAGGATGTTGTGGCATGCTATATTTCATTTCAAGACGGTTTCACTAATTTATCACCAATTGCATAATCAACAAGGAAGAACCAGTAGATATGATGTTGGGGCTTATATGTAAGCAAGTGGACGACAGAAACATTAGATGTTTGTGTTGAAGATAAAATAGTTACTTATCTCAATATGAGAGATTTTTCATAGGGCTCTTCATGCTGGTCTCGTTGGAACCCGTCGGTTGTTTGCTGCAAGTAATCAGTTTCTCTTTTGTTCCATTCATTCCGAAGTCATCATATGTATGAGTCTTCATTTTCATGTCCCGATTGAATTAAATTGCGGTAATTGGTGATTTACTTGTAGATCGTGTGAGCATGTTTGAGGATGGGAATTGGGGCTATGTTTGTGAACCCTGATCAAATGGCACGGTCAGCTTCAGAAGGACATTGACAAAATGCTTGAGAAGACCAAGGCAACCAATGAGCATCGTTACTTTGGTATGTATCTTCTTATTCTTTAGATTTGTTTTAAATATATTTGGAACATTAGAATGTTTGTCAGCAACTTTAATGTAGCTACTGCTTGCCAAATTTTTTGTAGTATTGATACGTTGTTCATCTTTTGATTAATTAGATATTGTAGATGGGCTGCAAGTTTATATTTGTACTTAATATTGTAGCAGCAGCGGGTTAAATTATATCAATATTGATACTGTAGATTAAATGAAAAGTTGATTGATCTTAAGTTTATCTACACTACCTCTTCCTAAATTAGTTTTGTTGTAAGGAGGATCATTATTGCATAAACTTTAATATGACTTTACCTTCATGCCTATACAACTTCCATTTTTATAGAAATTTAGCAAATTAACACTTTGCAACTCTCATATTAGAGTCTGAAAATTGATTTAGCTTTAAAATTACAATATCATTTCTTCAAGTTTTAGCTTTGGAACATCTGATTCGCAATTTAGCTGATTTGAGACTAGTTGAAAATCCACGAATTAATATAGAATAAAATCAATTGATATACATTTACATGATGTCAAAGTCATATTCATTTTCTCAACCTCATAACAAATACACGTGCGGTTGAAAACATGAGTGGAATGAGTGGAAATTGGCATGGGTACAAATCAATTTAGGGAATAGTGGAGCCGCAAGCAGTGGGCAACAAAATAATAAACAAAACTAACAGAAAAGCAAAAGTTATATCGAGCCACTATTGAACTCAATGTT
>JAYMTC010000313.1:0-12764 GCA_036897605.1 Melianthus villosus
GGGAATTCTGATGCTGAGGGGACTTGCTCACCCTAGTTACTTGGACGTGGTCGCCGGGGGTCTGCTCAGATCTCCCCATATCAGACACATATATACCAACTGTAACACACAGTCAAAGAAAAAGAAACTCAAAATTAATCAAGAAGCTACTAGTGCCTAGAATGTTCAGGTTAAATTAGTAAGACGGAATCTGAACATGCAGATTCATAAAAAGTATGCAAGCTAAATAATGAAGATGGTTAATTTAATTCAAACTTCGGAGTTTTGAAGTGCAAGAACCCTGAAGCTTACAGATAGATTATTACAATTCATAATTTTTTGTTCTGTAACTGTAGGAAGTCTGTACTTTTAAGTATTAATTTTCAGAGAAAGTAAGCTATCGCCTTTGATTCCGTAAGCGCTGGTAAAAGGTCATTAGGGCAGCCATAAGAAATTACAATATAAGAGTACTATGTTTTTGCATTTGTATTTTCCAATTATAAAAGCATAACTTTGTAGTGGATTCATCATTAGAATTGTTCCATCGAGTAAAAAAAATCACATCTGAGATATCAAACAGTTTCTGCATGCTCTGTACGTACAATAGATTAATGTAAATCAGAAGTGTTTTATTTTTTCATATCCAAAAAGCACCATATAAAAGGCAAACTCAGTGCAGGCTCCCGTATGTGGGGTCTGCGGAGTGTCCACAAACTGCATTCAGCCTTCCCTTCTATTTTTTCAGAAGAGGTTGTTTCAAGTAAAAAAATTATCATAAGGTTTAAAATAGGAGTTTTGTCCATAAGGCGGCAACTTTACCGTTGCATCAAGGTTTACCCTCTAAAAAACACCATATATGCTGAAAAATAGAGCATTTGAAAGATTGCATGTACTTCATTTAGAATCTTATTATTAGCAGAAAGAGTATGTATGCACTACTAAAGGCAGTAATACCACCCAAATATCTCACGTTAAAGGGGAACAAAATAAAATGCTCAACTAAGGACTTACATTTTTTAAATGCTAAAAAATATGTAAAGTAAAAAAAAGTATCATATTTGGTGGTGGATACATACAGGTAAAATCACATTACAAAAACCCACTTCCGTCCCACGTAGGAAAAGGAAACCCCCGAGGAACGGTTTTTATAGTAACTTACATAAGAAGACGGACGGAAAAACTCATATTCAGTTAATGGGTACTATTTTTAATTTACTCGAGTTATGGTTAAAGCAAAATGAGTATGTTTAGTTTTTTATTACCTCATTTTACTCAGAATTATGTAAAAGTAGTTTATGTGCAAATGATATGAAAGTATAATTGCATCATTTTTATGATACCAAGAAGGAGAATTTGAGGGGTTTTGAAATTCCATCAAAACATGTGTCATTTCAAAATCTCTCATATTTAAGCCGAAACATATTAATGTGGTATTTCAAAACTCCCTGCATGATTTATTTTATACATGAAACAAGTTAAAAATTAAGGTAATTAAAATACCTACACAAACATAACCTTAAGAAAAGTGTAATTTCTTTATGGTGGTCACCACCCATCGAATATATAGAAGGATAGCGTACATCATTTTAAGCTAATAACCCTTTATTTTCTACGGTTCGAGTGGCTTAAGGTTTGTATATGATACGTTAATTCCTGGATAACAAAAATCTAACATGGTTTTGTTTTCTTACAACAATTTATGACTGATTGATCCATTCTTTTTTGCTCGCTGTGTTAACTTGGTACTATCCATCCATATGCACATTCCTAGCATTATAATCACAAAATTATACGGAAAAATCTGGGTAATGTTTATACTGAGATGGATTTCTAGAAGGATGAAATGTCTAAAAATGTGACGAAATGAATACATCAATAGTAGGAAGATACTAACTTCAGGAAGTATAAAACACCTCCTTTATTTAATTCATTTACAAATAATTATTGCCATTTTAATTATTAATAATTTATTATTTATTATACTCTTCATTCAATCTGTTACGGGTTATGAAAAGTGTGATTTATCTGAAAAATCTTAGTAAATTAACTAAAGTATTTTTAAAGAAAATAATTTTCAAATTTCTCTAATGCTCTTTTCTACTTTTATTGACCATTATATAGATATAGATTTATACCACGGTATATGCACCCTATGGTTCAATTTATGGTCAATAATGCTTATCGATATCATCATCCAAAAAAGCTTACAAGACATACATGTATGCATAGAAACACATACTTGTTGACGTTGACATGCATCATGGTCCTTCACCTGCCAGGAAAAAGTGTTTGCCCCTACCCAAAATCCATACACCTCATTTAAAAATCAATGTGTGAAAGTCATTCATGGCGAGGGTGTAACTAATTCTTGGATTACACTAAACCAATATCAGTACATAGTAGGGTCTAGTAATGACAATGGGACGGGACGGGATGAGATGAGATTTGTTTTGCCCGTTCCTATCCGATTATTATCGATGTGAGAAATCAAGCGTATTTGCATTCACATTCTCATCCCGTTACAATAATCTCATTCTCATCTCCTTGTTCTCATTTCTACTTAATATAATAATTCTTAATTACTTTTTTATTAAAAAAAATAGGTGGTCCCCACATATTCAAATCAAGAAACACACCAATATAAAATTCAGAACATTAGAAAACTATCAGTATTATGAAATTAACCAAAAGTTTCATCATATGATTTACACAATAAAAATACACAACTTCAACATGATTAAAACTCTAACATATACATATATATATTTAAATGTGACGGGATATAAATGAGATAGCGTATGTCATTCTCATTCCCGTTGGGAAATAAGAATACTTTCTTATTCCGCCAATTCTCATTTGTTTAATTCTTATTCTCGCTCTATCAAGGATAGGATGAGACGGGATCTCATTTATCCCGCTCTATTGTCATCAACAGTAGGGCCTGAGATTGGTTCACTCCCTCTCCTTATTTCAGAGCACTTCTAATTTTATTGTTGACGCATATCAAAATACTACTCATGATAGAACAAAAAGAAAATAAAAAAGAAGAGATCAAGCATATACTATTCATAATCGAACTGCCAAAATCAAAGCAGTAACAGCTGAACATGTAATTAAAAATTTAAGCATAAAGAGGATAGCTTGCGTACCTTTTGCATATCATACCCACAATTACCTGTATTTCCAGTAGAAAGAGAAATTAGTTTTCTATCTCTGAGAAAGGCACATCACAGTCACATATATAATACAGCGCCTACAATCACTGTACATAGTTTCCTTATCTAACCTATTAAAAAGAAAGATAGTCCATAGCGAGAAAGGTTGTTGCGCGTGAGATAGATGAAAATTGGTATCCCATGCATTCTTTACGAAAACAGGTCAACAATGTCCATCATAAGTTTTATGCCATCGAGTACATCCTCTGTGGATTTGAGTCAGCTACGAATTAATGGATATATGCAATCAAGTAGTAGCACATAAGGTTTAAAATTAACTTTAACTACTTTAATCTTATTTATTTGCGTCTCTAACTAAACAAACTAGCAGTTTGAAGTTAATTGATGAGTAAAGCAACATAGTTAGCTGTGAAGGTGCCAGTAATACTTTACCTAGAACTTGTTGAATCACATCCTTGCTCAATTGGAACCCATCTCCAAGCATTTTGCATAGAAAATTCTCCATTTCCCTGTGCAAATGATCACCCATTGGCGAATTCATTTTTGACTCTTCCCTCCACTGGTCATACATTAGAATCTCATTCGAATCCAGTCTCAATGGTTTGGTTGTTACAAAAGAACCATTTGGCACCGGTGTGGGCCTAACATAGTCCTTGCCAATTACACTTGAAATGGTACCTCCTGAAACAGGGCGCCATTTTTGTTTTGAAGCTCTGGGATTTCCTTTCGCATGAAATGAACTTGAAATATTTCTGGAGGATGATTCTGGTGATGTCACAAAACTTGCCTCACTATTATATGTATGAGTGGCGATAGAGGAGCTCCCCTGACTACCATACAGAATTTCACCAGCCAAATCAACATTTCGGTTCGCCTTGCAGTAAGCAGAAGCTATATCTTCGAGAGAAAATGCAGAACCAAATGCATCAAGTAGAACCTTCAATGCTTTCTCTTCATCATATCTCAATACCGTAGAGTTAGAAATTTCCATCCCAGTTATGCTTTGCCGCAAGAAATAGGAAAAAAATAGAGAGAGTAGAAATTAACCCAATCTACAATTATGAAGTAAACAAAAAAAAAAGGAAAAATTAAAATCAATCACGAACAAATGAATAAGATTGTAATCGAGCATCTACCTATAAAATCTCAACAACAATTATAATAAAAATTCTCATTTTACATACAGAACGATCATCTGAATTTAAAAATAAATAATTGATTGTAATGTTGTCGTATAAACAAATGGAAGAGGGAAAATAGTCATGCTAAAGCTATGCTAAACAGAAGTGCCCCCCTAGAAGGTCTGTAAGTATCTTTGACCAAACATAAAAATGGAGAAAGCATAAAAGAGAAGGTGCTAGAGGATTATCAAGAATAACAATTCTAGATAGCAAGCATTTCAAATATCTCATTGTCACCATGCATGTGTTTATATAATTTTTTATGTAGGGTAAATTAAACATTCATACCATAGTATTACAATCATCATCGTCAGGCGAATGCAAACTGATCACTTACTAAACTCACACAAACAAATAATCAATGATGCATGACTCTAAAATAGATTGGTTGTTTTCATCAGATAAATTCCACATAAAATCGAAATGATATAAACCTAATAATCATTCACAAAATTCAAAATCGAAATACAAAGAAGAAGAAAAAAAAGGAAGTGTTACAAAACGTCAAATTAACAATCCATGCGACAATCCATGATTGACAGAAGAAACATTTTTAAACTTAATCTGCATTTACAAAACGATCTGGGTTCCGAAGACGAGATTTTGTGGAAATTATCGGTAAAACTAAAATTGAATTGAAAATTGGATTACCTGAAATGGCAAATATTGAAGGATAATCAGTAAAGATTGTGATTCTTGTGCAATAATGGCTTCGAGAAGAAAGGAAACATAAGGAAAGGATGAAGGGTTTGGTAAATGGAGAATTGGAACCAAGGAGGAAAGGGAAAGATATGTTCTTTTTGGCACTCTTTCCCCTTAGATCTGCTATTGTTGATGGAAATGTCATTCATATCCATATCCATATCCAATACAGGTGATACTCTTTCCATGAATAAATTAACACGCCTTTAACCTTTGATTACGGAATAAAAATAACTCAATATTTTTTTAGTTGTGTACAAAATTAATATTTTCTGTTGACAAAAAAAAAAGTAATAATATTTTTGTATTAGATTTCTATAAAATAAAGTTAAAAATTTATATTTAATTCAGATGATTAAATTTTTGAAATATTTTAATTATATACCATTCGTTCGTGATAATTTTTAGAATGATAAATAAATTATGTGTAATTCTTTTAATACGCATAATCTATATCTATATTATAGTGATTCTAAGAGGTTCTAAGGGAGTAGAAATAAATATAATAACTTTTTAAAAATTGAAATTCTAGTTTTCTCTTTTCTTTGTAAGTAAATCTCCATCATCTTTTCTTTATTATTAAGATCTTATTTTGCAAGTGAGTTTCCCATCTCGTTAGAGATCTTCTCACCCAGTATTTTGTCATATTTTTTTTTGTTTTTTAAATCTTTCTTTGTATGGTTTCTTCCCTTTCTGTAGGGTTTTCTCTCATATTGTTAGGGTTTTCTCCTTTTTTATATGGTTTATCTCCCTCGGAAGTCTGCTTCTACGAACGCTTGCAAGATAAATGGAGGAACAACAAAATCTCAAAGTTATTAACTCAATTTTATGAGTTTTTTCAAGATTTCTTCTTTAAAATGAGCGATTTTATGCTTGTTTAAAGATCTTATCATTTTATTTCATTATGGGCTTGTAATATTTCAATCATATTAATGAAAATATTTATTATAAAAGAAAAAAAAATAGAGGTCCTAAGAAATTAAAATTAAAATAAAATTTACAAAAGTCTTTGTGATATAAGTGTTTAAAATCTCAAAATATATTAACTCACATGTACACCAACAATAACACATAAACGTGTAATGTATATAAAATATTCTATATTAATATTATTCCCTTTGAAGTATTTCAAAATTTTATGAACCATTTTGAAAACAAAAAATTATTGATTCAATTTTAAATAAGGTTAAAGGTACATGACCCCCTAAATACTATTGCTCAATGTGCAATTTACTTCATGTAACTTCTATTTAGATTTTTTACCTCACACTAATAATAAATTTCAATGTCCCCTCATATGTGTGTCTATAATCTACAGATTTTATACTGACGTGTTAAAATTTTGCTAATGTGAATACAAATCTGAAAGTCACAAAACTTGAAGGACTATTTTACAAAAAATACATAAATAAAATGATTTAGTTATATTCTTTCTTTTTAATTTTGTCATCTACTATCTCCTTTTTCTCGATTCAATTTCTCCCAATTTCCTTCCCAAACTACAAATCTACATTCGTCCCTCTCATTTCTCCAACCTAAAAATTATATTCACTTCCCCGACTTCAAACTCTCTTCTTCTATTGGCAATGAGGCATCGGAAAGTCCAGGTTCAGTAACCGCAGCGATCGGTGAGGCTCTGAAGGAAGAAGATAAGAAGGCGATGACCACGACGATTCAAATTCATACTTCTCAAAGCTTTCTGGTTTCGATAAGGGATACTACAATTTTACAAAGAGTTCCCAAAGTTAATCTCTCTGAGACAATCCCAAGCCAAATTATCAACTTTCATCTCAAACCAAATCCTCCACGAAGCCATAAAAACATGAAAAACAGTACATCCATTTGCGAAGAAGTCGTAAAACTCCTTGTCTTTGATAAGGACCGCCATGAAGATCAAAAGTCCAATTTCAAAGAGAAGCAACCCGAAAAATGAATTGGAAGCCCGGATGAGCACGTGGTCATAGGGAGTGGATCTCATAATCTTATTGGCGATTTCGATTCTATGCGAGAAGAAGTAAATTCGTTGAGCTTGAAACATCATAATGGATCCACATGTGAGGGAAATTACGGAGTGGATGAGGTAGATCACTGTGAAAACTGATGAAGAGCCCGTGGGGTTTCAATTGAAGGGGAAATCGGTGGGGTGAGTGTTAAAGATTCAGTTGTAAATACATAGCTATTTGTATTGAGAGAAGAAACCCTAAACTTGGAGAACTAGAAAATCAATGGAGGTTCTGGAAACAAGAGCTTGGAAGCAAGGAAGCAAGAACAGATCTTTTAAAAGTTTGAAGACTTAGAATTCTTGGAAGAATGAAAAAGAAAGGTTTGCTTAAGGACTGGGTTTTATAGAACTCTTGAGGATGATCTCACCCTTCATTCACATTTCATCTAAGGGTTTAAACGTCAAATGTAAGTTATTTCTCTTTTGTAGGAATTTGGAATCTGTGAGGAGAATACAGAAGGCCAGTGGTCATTGAAGTCATTATTACAATGACATATGTTGACAACTGACTACGCTAGGACTACCTTATGAAACGATTAGGGGAGATAAACAGTTTAATTAAACCAACGATCAATTATTTGAATTAAGGGAAGAAGTCTCGCCCGAAAAGGAAACCGAGCTCATCACAGACCAGCTCAGAATTGAAGGGAAGAAGTCTCGCCCGAAAAGGAGACTGAGCTCGTCACATACCAGCTCTGAACCAAAGAAACCTCGGATGTTCGACCACAGTACCCAAGGTAAGTTGGGGACACAGGTCCCATTTGCTAAAGGTTTTTTTTACTAAGTGTGGAAGTAAAGTACGTAGAACAAGATGTGCTTCATGCAAAAAAGATACGTAGAACCCACGTATGCTTTGTGAGAGTTTGGATTAGGTATGAGACTCTGGTTCGCTCTGAGACTTAGTTCTCACTTTGTGTTTTTTCAATGAGAAAAATGTTAAGTACGTAGAACAAGTCGTGCTTTGTGGAAGAAAGATTCGTAGAACCCACGTATGCTTTGTGCAAGTTCAACTTGTCTTTATTTTCTTTATCTTATTTACAAGAAAGGTCAACATGCCATAATCGTTGTTTACAAGGGGTTTTGACTAACACTCATGACTGTGAAGATGTAGTCAAAGATGCGCAACTGTAGATACCTGATTTTGTGCTAACTGATTTAGCTTTGAGTATTTGATATGTTTACTTGATGAAATCGGGCTGAGGCTGAGCTACCCTCTATTCTGAAATAATCTGAGTGTTGCTCGATTTTTTACTGGGTATTACAGATGAAAGCTGAGGAGAGAACCACTTCCTAGATTAAGTCTGGCCGAGAGGCTGTAGCAGGAAAGGAAAGACCGAATAGTCTGATCCGAGAAGATAGGCTGAGAAGTTAAAGCCGAGATGGATAGGCCGATGAGCTGAGTCCGAGAAGGTAAGAGCCGAGGAGAGGAAGCCGAGCAGGTAAAGGCAGAAAGGTCTCTCAGCCTCCTTGGATTTTCTTCCATTTTGGTCGAGAAATGCTTGGACCTTTAGTAGCTTGTAGGCTACCAATTCCCAATGATAAATCTCAGTGCTAATCTAAGTACTGGAGAATGAGTCTAAAAGTCATCAATCTTGGATGTATTAATTAAAAAGGAAATTTAGTCAATGGTTGGTGTACCGACCCTACCAAGAGCACAGGAAGTGTGCCAGGGGATGTCTCTGTTATGGCTAGAGCAGGCCATACCTTAGGGGGCGCTGTGTTAGACGGTGCCACCTAGAATTGACTTGCTCCATTTTTTCTCGACCATTTGATCATTTGTTAATCCAAGGGCTGAGAAGTGAGAACAAACCCTATAAAAGAAACATTTCTCCATTTTTGGAGGGGGTTGGAATATAGAAAGAGCTACCAGGTTACTAATTGTCAACTATCATGAGTTTAAGAGAGAATTGTGAGAAAAAATAGAGTTGTGATCGTAATTTGGGATTTTAAAGAAGTAAGTGTAGAGAATTTGGTAGGTTGAGTGCATTAAACCATCAATCCAAGATTAAAGGCAACAAATCTTCTTTATTGACTTTGGATATCAAGTTATAACTGAAGGAATGTGGTAGATTACATCATTTACTACTCTTTATTGCTTATCTGTCTATTTTGCCTTTGCTCTTCTATGATAAACATCCATCCAGACAGTCCATTAACTTGCTAGATTCTTCTAATGAAGCCTATGATGCTACGGATGATTGGAGGATAAACTAAGTATGGATGCTCTCTGTGTAGAGTGTGGTCCATTCTTCCTTACATTTTATTTTACTTGTTGAGTATTTGGAAAATAAACAGACAGTGCTTAGTCCTTGTCCATGACAAGTCACTGTGATTGGTTGAGGCCAAAGACCTTTGATTGGTGAGTCCTTTAAACAGCTAAACAAAGGTAGACACCTTTGTTCGAGACCCTTGAACAATTTCTGTTATGTACTTTATAGAGTCAAAACCATTTTAAAAGCTTAAAACTCTTAGATGCTCACTCTTAGCCAAGCCACGTGAGAATATCGATTTTCCGTGTGTGGGATTTGGCTGAGACCGACATGTCCTCGGCTCTCGGCTGAGAAATCTGAGGATACGTCAGCATCTATTTGCCAAGACCCCATTTTTTGTCAAACTGGCCTAAAGAGAATGCCAGATGTTCTGTTGGTGGAGATCGTGGGCCGAGACCCCCTTTATGCAGGGAAGCACCTTAAAACCCTTTTTCAGAGAGACTCACTCTTAAGTCTGAGACCCCTTAGGTCTCGGTCTCTGCACTTGTGAGTTTCGGTCAACTTGTCATGTTGGTATCCTAAATTCCCTCTGTTATGCTGGAATCATTTATATGTATATGTATATGTTATTTACATATTCAGGTTCATTTGCATCTATTGTGCTGTCTAATGTGTTTGCTGAGTGTGCAAAGGAATGAACACCATAGTGTGGGGGAACCACCATGATAGAGCTCGGTCGAGAAGACTTAGCCTCTGTATTAGGATTGTTCTTTATTTTTACTGTCAGTAAACTTATAAAAAATGACTAAAGATTTAAAGTGCTTTCCTAGTGTAAAAACTCATCTGTATGCTTGTGTGAGCCGAGCCTATGAGTAGTAAAGCATGTACCCCCGAAGAACCTATGCATGATAGGGTACCTATCTTAGGCCGAGACTTGCATGTACCCGTAGATGCTTAAAATGGCCCAAGATGATCATTTAAACTAGATAGGTCACCTTGCATGCTTAAATATAACTAAACTTGAGTGTTGTGCTATCCCCTCACATGTCACCTAAAATCAAGGGCTTTGCTTATTGCATTATCATGCGTTTAACACCTTCCCCTTTTTGCACCAATTCCTCCGAACCTTGAAAAGATTAATACAATCAGAATCTTTGGCTATTTGGACTTCTGATGAAGTCCCCTGTGGGTTTTCCTTATTACCTTTTAAAATAAATAAGGTGGCGACTCGAACGTATTCACCCCCTTAGGTTGAGTTCCTATTGATTCTATCCGGGTTAGATCGAGGCAGTCCCAGTGGCCGAGGTAAGACTCAGATAGATGACGTGTACCCAGTAAGCGGTTATTGATGCGCGCGTCAGTGAGGTCGGGACCAATCGGCGAGCGACCTCGACGGCGGGGCGGACGCATCACACATAGAAGATATATGGTTATTGAAAGCTTAATTTTAGACCATTGGATCAATCCAATGGCAGAGTTAGGCCTTGGCAATTGGTTAAAGAAGCTTTTTGGAGAGATTGAAATTTGAGAGATAATTTAAAAGAAAAAAGAGAGGAAAAAGAATTGAGAGAAATTCTTTATGTTCTTGAGTGTTCTTGAGATATTTTCTTCTTCAATTCATTCAAGACTGGAGATAAATACATTCCTATGCCAAAATCAAGCAAGGTTTGAGGGAACCAATTGTGATCTAGCTTCAGCTATTTTCTTTGTTTTATATGATTTGTATACTTCTTGTGAATTGCTTGTCTAAATCCATATTCAACTTGTTTAGGAACTTGTTTTGAGTTCCAATGATGCAAGGGATGATGAGTAACATTGTTTGATAAGTTTTATTGAGAGATAAAGATGATACAACTTCAATTCAATGAAGTTTTGTGTCATTTTCATCAAATTTTGTAAGGAATAAGAACTTTGTTCTATGCAAACTTGTATGTTTTTTATAAAATTCATCTTAACTTCTAAAATCACGAAAAGCATATAGTATTTAGACCTAATCCATGTCTAGACTTTGAAATTTTTACAAGAAAATTTTATGTGTTTGATGAGTTAATTGAGCCTTCAAACATACCATAAAAGTGTTGTCAGAAATCGCATACATGTATTTGTACCTGATTGTAAAATCTATATCTCTTTGTACAAAATGATTTGAAGATGATCTTGGATTTTTTAAAACCTTGAGATCTTAATTTTGTTTTCATACTGATTTGATTGAAATTGAAGTTGATTTGAGACATTGGTGATCTTTGTAAGAAAGTACTGCAAAACTGTCTAAAACTGGCATGTTTCTTTGTTGATTTATTTTAAGCCTTGAGATATCCTTTTTGGAGTTTTAATCTCAAGAGAAGAAGTGTTACTTAGATATTAAGGAACACTTAAGAATTTTGTTCTTATTTTTCATCGGAGTTTTGAACTTAGTTTCAGATGGATTATCTGAGTTGATATTCAAACGACGTGAATCTGTCATATTAAGATAGTATTTAATGGCATATATGTTAAACTATTTTCAAAACCTGTTTAATAATTATCCTGGAAATTACAATGTCTTAAGAAGTCGTGAGCTTTTGTTTTACATTAAAATGATTTTTGAGCATTTAGTTATGATTTTTGAGCATTTAGTTCTGCTTTTTGGAATCCAGACTTAAACTCATTTTTGGCCTTAGTCAATAAAATCAAATTGTAAAGGGTTGTTTAAACGTGATCCATGAAATTTACAGAGCCTGAATATGAGCTGTGATAAGTCATTTGTTGATCGTGACTCTGCCTTGTTGGAACTTGATGGTTAATTGCCTATTATTCCCTAATGTTCAACACTTGCATGTTCTTTTATGTTTATAATTTCTTTGTGCCTCTAATGTGTTTGTTTAGTGTGAAAGGGATGTATTCCATGGTGTGGGGGAACCATCAGGATGGAGATAGGCCGGGAAGACTTGGATCCATTTAATTTATAGTCATATTGTTGTAACAATTGTTGATAAATATTTAATTTCTTTCTAACTTAGAAAAATCCTTATGCATGTTTGTGTGAGCCAAACCTTACGATTAGAAGATCATGAACCCAATGAAAGCCTATGCATGTTTATGTGCCAAGTCTAGGGTTCATAATGTATGAATCTTTAAGTTAAATGCTTAAGATGACCCAAGATGACCATTTATGCTAGTTAATCACCTCACATGCTAACAAAAATCAATGACTTCGATTGATGCATTCCATGCATTTAGAATTTCACAAACAAACTAATGATCAAACATATTCACGGAATAAACCGAGTGGAGGCCAAGTTATACTTAGGCGGATCGAGGTGCCTAACACCTTACCATTTCCGTACCCTTTCCTCTGAACCCTGAAATATTAACTAAAATCTGAATCTCTGGCTATTTCGACTTTCAATGAAGTCCTGTGTGTGTTTTCCTTATTACCCTTTCAAAATAAATGAGGTGACGATTCGAAACATATTCACCTCCCAGGTTGAGTTCCTACTGATTATATTCGCGTTTGACCGGGAAAGGCTTGAAT
>JAYMTC010000314.1:0-12756 GCA_036897605.1 Melianthus villosus
CTCGAACTGATAGTAAGGGGAGATTAAAAGCCTATTGCTCTAATACCATGTTAAATAACCGTCTCTACTACAAGCTCGAACTGATAGTAGGGGGAGCTTTAATCGATATATTTCTTTCAACACTCCTCCTCATGCCAATTATGGCCACCACAGATCTATGTGAAACTAGGGAGCAAGTGCAGCAGTGGAGGTTCAAACCCACGACCTCTTACTCTGATATCATGTTAAACCCACGACTCTTGCTCTGATACCATGTTAAATAACCAACTCTACCATAAGTTCGATCTGATAGTAGGGGGAAATTTAATCGATTTTTATGCATTACGAGTAAGATTATTAATAAAGAAGGTAAGCAATAAATGACAAAAAAGGTAGAAAGAACATTAGGTAAATGATACCAAAGCAGAAGCTGTAAGGGGAGGCGCAAGTCCAATATCACGAACTGTTACTATTGCACTCCCCAATCCTTTAGGAGACAGCATCAACTGCGAGCACTGTAAACCTGGCTGGGGTTGAATAACATCTATTACACGAGAATCATTGCCCGCAGCTTCCAAGAAACAGCTTCCCCCAGTAATTGAAAGATTTGCCTAAACAAGATAGCTGTTGCCTTGAGTTTATTGATTAATGTAGAGAATATGATTCTTGGAAAGAATTTAAATCATCGGAACTGACACATTAATGATGCCTTTTATATAAAAGGAAATATAATAATATAGCAACTGCACTGCTTTACAGTTACCTTAGCATCAGGATTGAAATATAGCAAGTTGAATTCTGGGTTTATCCGTAGAGTAGAAACAAGCTGCATATTGAACAAATGTAAAGGTGAAAACCAAGTTATACAATAATCAACAGGAAAGAATCCAAAAATAGTGAATGTAAGCATGAACAAAATTATGTGACACGTCAATGACCTATGACAGTAATGCAAGCTCTGTGAACAAATAAACTATCCAGGATGGTGTACCTGTAAACGTATAGCATCTGTAAGTACATTGCCTGGACTTTCAAGCAATTTAGTGGAATAAGGACTATCATTCAGATCACTGAAACCAACAACAGTCGCACGAACGATGCACTGGAAAGCAAAGGATTAAACATCTCAGCCCATGTGAAATACAAGCACTTGCTCATAATTGAATGAAAATATTAATCTCGTAATATATATATATATATATATATATATATACACATATAAAATCCCGTACTAAACTGTTGAACATCCAAAACTCCCAAGATTAGTCCCAACTAGTTATGATAAGCAAAGCATAATATATAGGATGTTATCAAGGAAAGAATGAACACTACTCCCTCCGTCCTAGAATGTACCACATTCTATATGTTGATCCCGAACTCCTGTCAATCTTTAAGTACACAATTGAAATTATTGTTGTGCATTCATTTTCTAAATGGTCTTCTCAATGAAAAGCTATACATTCTTTTTGACTGTGTGTCATTTCAGATAAGCTAATCACTGAGGGATGCAGTAGAGTATTCCCTTTAATCTCAAACAAATGATGCCCAAAACATTTTAGTTTTGACAATATAAGCAGTAGAAGAGGGAACTGCAGGTTTGGAAAAAAAAAACCATAAAATTAAATCAACTTCTACGCATTTTCCTAAATACATGACAGAAAAATCATTGAATATTCTTATCAGGTTAAGATAAAAGTTCTCATTACATAGCGTGATAAAGCAGCAGCAGATCCAAAATACTTAAGGGTAGCCATCTAAACCAATTCATCGCTTAATCTACACATATTAACTTCGAACTGTAACCTGCAAAACTGTGCTGATACTGTTGTTATCGGATCCAAGCTACTGATTCACACATGTTGTGACCAGTTTGCCTCTAACCATCTCAAAATGTACATGTTATTTGATAATAGTTATAATCAATTTTCCAAACCAAACTTAATTTTACAAAGTATCCAATGCAACATGGAATATCACATCATAGAGAAGTTCAAACAAGAAAAGCATACAGAAACGTATATCTTCAAGTTAGAAGAAAGTGGCATCTAGACGTAAGGCTAAGATAACACTACAAAAGCAACAAGAATATATGATCTTTTGGAAGTACCAGTCCTGATTCGTTTCGCAAGACCAAAAGCCTCTCCCAACCATACAAAAACCTATCTGAATCATGAGAGTCACCCCAATATGCAAGCCCATCACAGTGAGTCAGTTCCCACCTCAAACGAAGAGAAGATGAGTTTGCAAATGCTTCCCCATAGTCACTAATACCAACTGCAGCCATTCTAATCGTACGATTATTTGCCACAGTGACAGGAGTGACACGGATTCGCCCAGGGCTGCGGTCAGCTTTAGCTGCAGCCCTTATGACATCAAGTCGATTAACTGAACAAAGAATGTTCCCAATAAATAATGAAAATAGAAAATAAAAAATAGTTAAGCTTGATTTTGATGGAAATGTGATGTTAGTACCTGGTTCATCAGATATTAATGCAATCGAAGAAGGAAAACTGCACATAAGTGACAATGAGACTTCTTCTATTGCAGGAAGAGGATGGTCATCCCCAATTAAATTTCCACGTTTGCATCCAAGTTTCTGAGTCATTTGAAACCAAATGATTCCATGATAGAGCATCAACCACATAATCTATGCAGCCAAGAGATAAGCAAAAACTTACAAAGCTTCCTAGCGTTTGGCATAAAACTCTGTATAAGATGCTGTCAATTCCAGGCATGTCCTGCACATGAACCTCTTCTTTAATGTGAGTATGCTCCTCATCCCAAACTTCCACAGTTTCAATGAAGTCAACTCCTTTGTCCCACTTTTCAGGTCCCCCATGCAACAGAACATCTAAATATGTTCCAGGTACAAGATATAGCTTATCCAAATTTTGCAATTGACTATTAGCTTCGGCTTGGTCTATACTTAACCAATAACCACCAGATCTGCTTCCATCGCCAGCCTGACATACAGTAAGTGGTGGATATGCTGCAATATGTGCTGATGCTTTCAGAAAGATAGGACCATGAATAGAATCTTCTAGGTGATGATAATCTTTTGACATTGTCGCGTGCAGTATGGTGCGGCCAGCACCGGATGCGTGTATGCTAATCCAAGAACATGGAGGACCAACAAATGATGAATATGTCCCAACATTTTGTACTATGTCTAAAGCAGGTGCTTTCCCGGTTGAATTGACAATAAAGAAAGATACACTTCCAGCTTTCCACTTTATGGTGGAACTAAAAGCATCACACCTGTAAAAATAGGCACCTAAAAAGGAGGACATAAATTAAACTAAAGAACACAACAGTCATTAGTACTGGTACAAAAAAAAAGTTCTAAAATTAGAGACATAGCATTACCATTTGATGCTTTCAATGTAACAGCAGCTTGAAGATATGAGCCCATAACAGTCTCCACTGGAAAGTTTTGCAGCATCACCATAGATGAAGGGATGGAAACTTCAATAACCACCTAATATGTAAATAAGGCCAAAAATTACGTTAACTGCGTAGAGGAGAAAGTCAAATAAAAAGCCATATATAGCCAACCAATAAATAAAGAGGCCAAATTCAACATCTTACTTATCTTCCCATACATTCTTACAATTCTGAAATAACACAACACAGCAAAACTAGTAAGTCAAGTATTTCCATAACTAAAATAATAATAATAACGCATGCACTTCTCGACACACATAGAAGCGAGTTAAAAATCAATTATGTCTTGGTGTTACCATAACTACAACTACAAACATCCCACATAGTGCAAACACTGACATGCCACCCTACTGACATTTATTAAACAACCAGTTGTCAAGGCTTCCTTTGGGCCAGGCCAGCAAACAGGTGTGAGTTTCAACACGAAGCAACAATGCAGTAAGCATGGCTTTGTTTACACAAGCACACGTTAAATGTTGGGATGTAGCTTTCACTAATATATGAAAGTTAAATGTTGGGATGTAGCTTTCACTGATATAAGAAAGAGATGGATGGGTATTGATTAGAAATCCGGAAGATTTCAAGCTTCCAAAGTTTGCTTTAGGGGCTTAGCTAGACCAAACCGAGCAGTTTGCTTTTTTTTCTTAGTCACTTTGGTCTGGCTAAAAAGTAATTTAACCAATTGGTTGGCTTGACCAACGGTTAGGCTAGCCAAACCATATGACTGATTAAAGACAAGTTGCACTGAGCCAAACAATTTAACATATAAAAATGCTAACATCCATCTATATATATTTATGAATATTTTGTCTTGAAAGTTGAGCTGTTCTTTTAAAAGTGATTTATGCACAGTTTTCACATGAATCTTTCTAAACATATGTACACTAACATCCGCCCATGGGAAGACGTTAGCACTACCCTTTAACATATAACAACAAGATGATGTTTGATGACCACAAATACTGAGAAAAAAATAATAATAATGAAGCATGTCCCTATAAGAGTTTATAGGGCTAATGATTGTCTCTGACAGATCAAAATCCTTTCCCTTTTCACGAGATCTATTGAAAAATCTATGTTTCTTGAATACTTGAGATGAAATCAGCAATGAATTTTGATCGCGTGAAATTTCGACAATTTCGCAAATTTCGTGGAATTTTAAATTCCTTGAGAAATTCTGGAAATCTCTCCAAACGGAGAGACAAAAAATCAACTATCTATATTTTACATATTTATCCACTTTTCATGTTGATTATTTTTTATTCTCGTAGAAATATATACTTTAATTTGCAAAACTAGTATTTTTAGAAATTAAAAATATTTAAAATTGCACTAAGTTCTTACCGTGTATACTAATTTGCAAAACTAGTATTTTTAGAAATAAAAAATATTTAAAATTGCACTAAGTTCTTATCGTGTATACATTTTCACAAGTCATGGCACTTAGATAAAAATATAAACTTCAAATAAATACGATATATGTAGGCCTTTTCAGTGGTAGCCTTTTTTGTTTTATAAGTGCTCCCCACATTTCTCGAGTTCCTCTCGTTCTTTTTTTGAATTTACAGAAGATCACTCGAAATTTCAATTTGCATTCCTCGAGACATACCCACGACTCCAATATTTTGTTATTTGGTACTTGATTAACAAGTTGAGGATTTCACATGGCAATCTATTTTAATTTAGTGATATGTATGATAATAAATAAACTATCTGATGGTTGAAAATTAAAATCAGAATGGTTACTACATACATACAGCCTCTTTTAGTTCAAATCAATTTCAGGCTCAATTCCTTGTGAAATTAATTAGCACAATGCATATGAAAAGTTGATTATAAAATTTTATGCCAACAAGGTTCAAAGTAACAGGGACTAACATTCTGTATTATTCCAGCTAAAATATTAGATACCTTATTTCCTTTCTAATGCAACGATAACCACGATAAAACAAGTATACACCCAGTTATAATTACCTCATCATAATTGAACGTATCAAAAATAGATACTGCTTTAACAGTAACTTCACCAGGCTTTTTCGCCTGTACAATGCCAGAAGCAGATACAGAAACAGTAGCCATGTCTGAGGAAAACCATTTGTAGTCACTGGATGCTTTTCCACAGCCTATGTAATATGATAGCATATAAGACCTGTTAACAACGATAATGTATATTAAGTACTTGACTGATAATAGCTACTTGCCTCCGGTGACCTTTAGCTCCATCTCCTGATAAACAGATGGAGCCCACGGAAGGAGTATGCTGTGCGAGTTACCACTTCTTTTGTCCAAACTGAACTCGACTTGATCACAAACCATGACTTCTTGAACAATCTTTATAACCTACAAGAGTATACAATCTAGTTAGAGCCTGTTAGAAGTGAGTCTAAAATCAGATTTTGAGAATTGAGATGAAAGTTGGATAAGTTTGTAAAACAGCTGAAACTGTCTCAAGGAGACGCGGAATGTATCTCTCAGAAAAAGGCGAAACATGCAAATGTGTAGTTTAGAGAAGAGAAATAATGTCACAAGTTCAATATTGTTAGAAGACCAAAAGGATATCTTTATATACTAACACATGAAAAGTTTGCAAACTAGTAAAAACTTGTATATGTATCTTTAAGAATAGTACTTGACTAACTGATTGTTATCAAGTACCTTACCTACAATACAATCATCGTGAGTTTCTTTCGTCGGGAAAATATTTGAGAGGATAAATATTGTTAGAGGGGTATGGAGTGCAAAATTGAAAATATGGTAAGGATATTATGTACTTTGTCAAAGCAGTTTTTGAAATTAGATTCCTAAAAAAAGCTTCTCAGATGTGATTCAACAGAAATTGTGTTTGTTTGGCATTGTATTGGAAGATGTGATTCTGCATTCAGATTCTTATTGGCTACATGTGTTAAGCAAATAGCTAGCTTCATCCTTAACTTAATTGGGTATTCTTGTGGAGGTCTGTCGGGTGTCTACGGCAGATCCGATCAGTCTCGTAATGAAGAGCATCTTAATCAAACACAATATCAAACAAGCACGTTGTACCAATATGCCTATAAAGTGATTCTAGGAAAATGGAACCAATTTTGGCCAAGCTAGAAGCTTGTTGCTTCTCCAAGAATATGATTTTAACTTCTATTATATGATTACATCATAAAGATTTTATATTCAAAAGTATAAATTCTAAAAATGTGGAATCACTTTTTGGCAAGGTGGTCAATCAAGTAAACCAGGCCATGTTTCATGAGAGAACATAAAATCAATTAGAGAAGAAGAAATACAAAGAATCACCTCCTTTGTTTCATGATGCCCACTAGAGTAAGTTAAAGAAGCTATCATTTTCCCAAGCCCCTGTGAAGTTGCTTTCAGGATTCTGTAATTCTGCCATCCGTGTTTGATCGCAGTTTCATCTGGCAACACTGAAGTACTCCAATACTCAGACTGGTCATTGTACAACTTGACATCATCGCTCTGCAAGGCAGGACCACAACTTAGAAGCAAGGTTCAAATTATTGATATTTCTGTTTGTTTGGAGTTTCTATTTTCATCATGGAATATGATAATGCATGTTGAGATGATGATAGAACGTATTTTTTTTTCTTCTATTCTCTACATTTCAAATTGGAAAATGCTCAATCCACATATACATTATAGTCAAGATACATAATACGTTTTTCTTTGAAGACATGAGCATCCTATAGAACATTCTAGAATCGTTTATCTGGATTCAATCACTTGGGCCAGTTTTCCTCTTTATTATGTACTAGTTATTATTGGTCTAGTCTGTTTCTGTTTTCTGTTGAAGTTTTTGAAATCCTAACAAGTTAATGTGATCGTTCCTTAATCTTTTGTAAATAACGTTCAGAGTTGAATAAAATAACATCCTGCTCTGCACCTTCCTTCCCCTCCCTTTTCTCATTGGGATCCATGCACTCGTAACCATGGTATTCAGTGTGAACTCAAGCCAAACAGCAAGCACATTATTAAGAAGATGCACAAACACCAAATGAAAATTTAAATGATAATTCTTAAATTGAACGAGATACCTCTGTGATGTATATTTCTCGTGCACCATGTCCTTGTGCAAAAACTTTCATCTGAATGAGATATTGACGACTTGAAACAACATACCAGCGTGCTACAGATGGAATGGGTTCCATTTCTTCTATGGTATCACCAGATTTTGATAAAGGTAGTATATATAAACATAAAGTTTCTGGCAGGACCACATTAAGTGATGACCCTTGTTTGTGGCCATCGACCCTGATATCTTCAACTATAACAGTTGTGGCCCCTAACACCAGCGCACGAGTTAAACCCGTCATGGGATCCACTCTGGCAACTGACGAATTCAAACCAGACCATAGGTGATAAGGTGATGGTAACTTTACCACTGCAAATGACAGTAAAAGATCGTAGTGAGATTAAGAAATATGCTGATAAAATAAATATATTCATGTGACCTTTGTGACTCAATTCAAACCTTTACTACCTATATAACTTATTAGAATATAAGGAAACATAATACAAAGAAACCAGTATTATATATTGAAGTGTAAGAATATAAGGAAACATAATATATTGCAGGCTTAATTCCATAATTGGTACCAAAACTTAAGCGCTTGACCAACCTGGTATCCTTACTTTCAAATTGGCCTAAACGGTATCCTTACTATTCAATTATTCCATGTTTGGTTTTTCGTCCAAAATTTCTTATTTCTCGTTATAATCTAACAGTCTGACCTGTTGTCCAAACTCTTAAGTTTAGACGGAAAAAATGACGCATAAGTTTGGGTACCAATTATACGTCTGGCCAACAGGTCAGACTGTTTAATTATAACGAGAAATAGGAAATTTTGGAAGAAAAACCAAACATGGAATAAGTTGAATAGTAAGGATACCATGTAGGCAAATTTGAAAGTAAGGATACCATATTGGCCAAACGCAAGTTTGGGTATCAATTATGGAATTAAGCCAATATTTTATTAAGTGTTAGATTATTATGTTTCCTTATATAATGTATTGAACCAAGATACTTTGTGGTAGATCTTAAATTAGGTAACAAATGAGGTTACAAATATAGGACTACGTCATTGTAATGAATTGAGTTGAGATGATGTGCTTAATGAATATATAAGATACTCTTGTGGACATATACTTATGTCAAACCACGTAAAATTATTGTTTTCTTTCTCTCTTTCTCCTTATATTTAGTTTCTTAACAATATATCAGAACCTAGGGTTTTAATCATTGACTTAAAACATTGTTTTTCATTTGAGAAATTGAAGGGGGAAAGAAAGAAATGCGGCAATTGATTCAAGTATAATTGTGACGTTGGGGCAATCGTGATGTTTAGGACAATATGATGTGTGGGGTAGCAGTGTGTTTACGCCATTCTAGTGCTTGGGGAAATTGTGTTTGGGGCGACGGTGTAAGGGATAGCAATCTGAGATACAGCCTGATGAAGGGGCAGTTGGCAGAGGTGTTGTATGAGACAGCAGTTGGTGCAGGTGTTGCATGAGTGCAGCAGATAGAGGTGCTACATGAAACAGCAAACGACGAAGGTGCTACAAATGGGCAATAGACAGCGGAGATGCTGCATGAAACAGCAGCCGACAGAGGTGTTGTACCTGCATGAGACAACAACCGGCGGAGGTGTTACATGGGGCAGCAGTCGGCGGAGGGAGTTCAAGTGATTTCTATTGGTGGATGAGTTTTAACTTGTCGTGTATTTTGAGGGAAGTCGTATGGGCTCAAGGGAAATCGTCAGCTCGAGGGAAGTCATATTCGTTTGTTTGTAAATTCAAATAAGGACGGAATCGTCAAGTGAAAATTGTTATGTTGAGATTCCAACTTGATGGGGAGTGTTAGAATGTAAAGAAACATAATATAATAAACCCACCATAATATAATGAAGTGTTAGAATATAAGGAAACATAATATATTGTACTAAATGTTAGATTATTAGAATATTATGTTCTCTTATATAATGTATTGAGCCAAGATATTTCGGGTAGATCCTAAATTAGGTAATACGTGTGGTTATATATATAAGACTGTTATTATAATGAATTAAGCTGAGACAACGTGCTTAATGAATATATGAGATACTCCCGTTGACATAAGCTTATTCCGAACCACGTAAAATCATTGTCTTATTTCTCTCTTTCTCCTTATGTTTAGTTTTTTAACATAACTTAAATATATTGGAACTAGCCATTTTTCATTTCTATCATCATTACTCAAGAAACTTTCGCACAGAATAATTTTGTACACAATTTACATAATGAATGAAAATCAAACTCAAAGAAAACCTTAACAGAAAAGGCCTGATAGATGCTAGTTACTGCTGGAGTAGGTACACGGTAACATGCAATGCAAAATACCTCAACGGTAACTTTCTTATGGTAGTACTCAAAAGAAACCAAAGACGAACAAATGTGACATAAGTGCATCAACTACCTTGACTGAATACCAAAAGAACTAATGTATCAGACTATGAACAATGCGTATGGCAATTCTCTGATATAAGATACCTAACACTGTAACTTATTGTAAAGACAGAAGATTTACTAAGCATCATTTTCAAAGAGATTAAAATTTAAACCTTGTGGAATGTTCCCACGAATAACCTTCAACTGATATTGAAGAGATGAACCAATGAGAACAAAAACAGGAGAGGGAGGATAAAGTGACATGGCTTCTGCGACAGTTAGAATGATCTTATCAGCCATGTGCTTCAATTGTGGTTCGATCAAATCAACCGAAACATTCTCATGGCCAATTTCAATTCCTTTTACTACATACAAATCTGAGAACATCCCCTGCATGTATCACATATTTCAGAAAGCAGTTATTAAAAGATTATTTAATAGAAACTGTTCATTGATACTGATCATTTTCATTCACTAGTTGCATACATACACTATCCTCAAGTTTAATTTGGATATCCAAGTCACCACAAAATCCGCCACAGTCACTCAAGGGTGAATCCTTCAAGGGCACATGGACGAGGTGATGAGGCAATCCATCAGTTTCAGGCACCAGCTGCCACATAAATTGTAAGCCCACCAATGATGAAAAGACATTTTCTGAAACAAATTTTTCAGACAGTCAAATTAAATTCTACAAACATTCAACTATATATATATAGATAATAAACATCTTCAACCAGCAAATGCATCTGATGAAGATGAAATGGTAAAACACTGATACAGTACTGAAACCGCACTAGATACATACACATACAATATTATAACTTTATATACTTGAGTATTGTTAAGTAGCACTTGCCAATAGCTAAACTTCGAGAGTTTGGTTCTAACAAAGTATTTCAACAACTAATATGATCAAATTGAGCCTTCATTTCCGATTTTAGTGAAGTTGTGCATGACACTCCACATAGTTACTCAGATAGACGAGACATATCCTTTTCCACAATTGAAGTGTTATTGGCCACACGTAATATCAGTCATTTTCTAACTTATAAGTCTTCACATTTATAATTTATAAATCCATTTCCTTGATATGCAACACAGTTACGGTTTACACGTGTTAACTTCACGTTATTAATCTAACATTTAAAATACTTTTTAGGGACCATTTGAAATAGATATAATCGATTTGTAACCAGTTGTTCTTTTATTGCATTTTAGAAAAAGAAATTGTGAGGCTGATATTCTATTCTAAATACTCTTCAGCAGGCAGGTTTCCCATATTACCATATTCTTATATCATACAGTATTTCACACATATCACTTCTGGTGCCTAATTGGTTAGACCATAACAAATTAAAAGACTTGATCAAAAACACCCAGAATTTCGGAGACATAACGGAAAATAATCTCAATCTATTAGCAAATGAACAAAAATATTGAGTCTTTTTACATTGTATTTATTTTACAGTAACCTTTCTACAACCCAAATAGAGCCTAAATTAAGATCCACTTTGGAACCAATCAACATGTGCTTCAAAAAAGTTATACTACATGAAGTAGAAGGTGCAATGAACTTAACATTGAACTCCATCCCCACTGACAAAAATCACTTGTTCCAAATGTAATAAGATATTAGTTTTTCAGAAATACCTTCCCTGTCAAAGGCACGGACACGGAGAGTAGCAAGTCCATCTAAGTCGAGCTTTATGGAATTATGAAATATTTGGATTCTGTAAAAGTAGTCAATGAAAACTTTGCACCGAATGACAATTCCAGTGTGCACATCAGCAGCATAAACGGCTGTCTCTTTTCGACCATTATAAGGTGCAATTGATCGTAATCTAGCACTTGTCGAGCAGTGATTACTTGAATTATATTCTGGTTGTACAGATAGTATATCATGATGATCCCAAGACCTATATCAAAATTAGTTTCATAAAGTGAATTACGGAAGTTGATATCATCAACTACTAAAATTTTGATGCTAATGCAAAGTATATTATCTCAACTGTCTGGAACACGCATAGCATATTACGACATTCTTAAAATAGCAATGAAATATATATGCCCATAATGATACCTAAAACTTATCCTATTGTATATGTTGTAGTTAGCAATTAAACATAACTGAAAAAAATAAATAAGCTCAAAAACAAGATAAATGAACTGAAAAAATTTAAAGTTTGAACCAACCATTATAGGTATTGGCTACTCAATATTTTCATGTCTCGTTTTTACATGGGGCAATTTGAAGACTATTATGTCACTTCAGTTCTAAGCTCTCAGTTATTCACATCGCCTTAAAGCATTTATTTAAGAAGACAAAAAAAATTGAACATCGTACTATTTCTTTCTGAAACAGAAACTCTATAAGAATCAAAACATGTGTAGCATATAACATATATTAAGAGGATGAGATTTAGCTGTAGCATGTCCTTTCCCTTGTTTCCCTCTATTCTTTTTCTCATTCATCACTCTCTTAAGTCCCTGTCTACAATTGAGAACCTAAAACGTGCATATTCTATGAGAACATAATACCGGAAGTACCAAAAGATGGAAACATTTCAATTTGATCACAACCTCCTGACAAATTGTTTGTCAACATCCTAATATCGACAAATTGTTCATCAACATCTTAATATCCCCCATCCAGTACACTAACAATAACAAACTGCAGATTTCGACACCCTACACTAAATTGATGTAAGATTTCTTCCATAACCATCATTTTGGTGTAATCTATATGCTTCTCCACATTCGTCAATCCTCCGTTTTACACACCCTAAGCTCGACCAAATTTGTCTCATACTTCTCTCTTCACTTCCGCACTCCTTGCTCCTAGCTACTCAAGTTCTAGGTTTATTTCAAATTCAGAACATGTTAATATATGTTGATGGGCAG
>JAYMTC010000315.1:0-12750 GCA_036897605.1 Melianthus villosus
GGAAATTAAAAGAGACCGTTCACTCGACGCTCAAAGAAGTGCTGATTTCCGGATGGACGAGAGCTCATTGTGTGCTTGGAAATTATACTCTCGAATCTAGAAAAAGATTTTTCTAAAAATAAATTTTATTATATCTTTTTTTGTAAATTTGGTTGAAATTTTTAAAATAAAAAATCTTCACCGATGGCTGAGGTAAATAAGAAAAGAACTGATTCACCAAGAAAAAAAAATGAATCAGTTGTATTTTTAAATGTTATATTATATAAATTCGTATAATAACTAGATATTAAACATAAAAAAATTAACATTTTTTATATTAGCTCCGTGGGTTGGAAATTATTTTTCTCAAAAATATTTCTTAGAAATAATTTTGAAATAAATAAATTTTTATTATGTTTTTTTTAACAAATTTTTTTTTTTTAATTTGGTTGAAAATATTTAAAATAAAAAATTCTTGATTAAAACTTTAAAAAAAATGAATCAGTTGTATTTGTAAATAAAACTATATTATAAATAAGTTCGTATAATAATAATTATAATAATTACAGATTAAATTTTTTTTTTTTTTTAAATTAACATGTTTTATATTATTCTAAAATGTTATTATAAAAAATATAAATAAAATATATTTCTTATAGTACAAATTCAGAAAAAAGTAATTTAGATGAATAACATTTTTATTTCCATTAACTAAAATTTTGAACGCTCGTGAAAAATATTTTTCATTATTTATGAAAAAGTAATTTTAGATAAAACAATTTAACTTTCTATTAAAATAATATTTTCTGTTGAAATATACCTACCCTTAAAAAAAACAGAAATATTAAAATCGCTGGCACTGTTAGAAAATTCAGCTGGCTTTTTGATTGTGTCTATTATTTATGCAATTGTTCTGGATTCTCTTGTTCTCCATTTCTTTTATATGCATTGCATTGCATTGCATTTTCACTTTGTCCGAATATATGAAAAAATCAGGTTTCATTCTGAATCCTATTGTTCTTACTCTCTCTAGCCTCTATCTAGCTTGTTTTTCATTTCTTTTTGTGTCTCTTTATGTGGCGCTGATTCTTCATGGATTGCTATCTATTATATGCAGTTCTATTTATTGTATTTTTCATTAATTGGTGCTTTTTTCATCACGAATTGACACAAGGCATGTTAATTGTCACGGCCCTACTTAGTGAGTAGTAAAATATTCGGCCATACGACACCAAGACGCACGATATCGCCCTGGTCAACCTTAATTTGTGGTCCATAAGACCTAATCTTCAATTGTTTGCGCAAGTCATTACATATTCTTCTCTTGATAGCCCGGTCTTGACTCGGTGGGTGACGCAACACTCACTTACTCTGTCTCATGCTTGGACATAGTGATCACCTCTTGACACACGTAGCTTCCATGCTACTTGGGTCAATGACATGTCCCTCTTGTTTAGCCCTTAAGGCAGCCAAAACTCATAACTCATTTATGCTTAATATTGCCGCGCCATATTGCTCCAAGGCACGCCATCATATGACAAACTCTCAGATATCCTACAACTCAGAGCTAACACGGATGATGACCGACAACTCGTAGCTGACCGGATCTTACAAGCCGTTGCTAGATGATCCTCTCATACAAATAAATAGGCTCCCCATATAGCCTAAGCGGTCAAGCACCACTTCCCAAAGAACTCTAAAAGTGGCAACATATTATCACCCCGTGTTCCAAATGATAGATTTCTCGGTTACTCGCTCGGATGACGACTCCGCATTACCCATCCTCGGAAGCATCACACGTGCCCAACTCTTTGGCACACTGTGTTCTTATTTCCTGCACATCTTGTGTTGATCTCAACTCTTTTGGCTCGGGGTTCATGTGTGCCTAGCTCACTAGGACGCCCTGGCTGGTCTCTTGCACCTCATATGCACATCTGATCTCTATCAGCTCTTAGCCTCACGTGTGCCTAGCTTCCTAGCACACCATGGGCTTCATCTTGCACATCTTGTGCCCATCTCTACACTCTAGCTTGGGAGTGTTACCTCATTATGCGGGTCTCAATGTCTCGTTAGGCTTCTCTTGATGTCCTTCGGATGGTACCACTCAATACCCCGAGTACACTGTCGTTCCCCAGCAAGGTCCTAGGTCTAACCAACCTACTTACCGAAGGCAAGGGACCCAAGTGATCTGTGTTCGTTGGCGGATTTCGTCCCGGATAGCGGACCTAGCACGTAACCACTGTGGGGCCCACCAACGCACAATGTCAGTGCTGCGCCCGAAACCAGCCATGACACACCCCGTGCCATAACGATCATCGCTCCCCTCTCATGGGATGCCGAGAACCTACAGTCCCTGCGTGGCTCTACGGAAGCTCACTTAGTGCATGTCGCCCATACGGTGCACTGCGGGTGATGGAGAGCCCAACACCATGCCTCTCCCTGAAGAACATTCATGATGAAAATTCATCTTGGGGTAGTAGACATTGATTTATCCGATGAGGGATATCACCTTTTGACTCATCAAACGACCTTATTTTGACTCTACCACGGAACCCGTAATACTTCTCTAAGATATCTAGAACACATTTGAAATCCTCGAGCAAAAGCCTTCTTAAAATACGCAAACCCCATAATTATGATTACGCCACTGCCCCGAAATCACAACACTGCCACTCAGCCAACAACTCCTCATGATGGCTTCACTTCCGACCCTTCATCGTCCCACGCTCCTAGGCCAACTTCCGTGCATTGTGTGCCTCAATTCTCCTCAAGGTTTTGCCGAGTTCCTATGTTCGACGTAAGGTCGGGATCATGTCCAATACCGAGCCACACGGCTTGGACCGTGACACCAGTGGACGTATGCAATTGTTGAACCATGTAAGTTCTTTTTTGTTTCTTCCATTATCTTTTTCCCTCGTAATATTTCGATCTTTATATTTAAATTTCAACATCTCTCGATGGGAATAGAGTTAGTTATATTTGTAACAGGTTGCACATGTTTAATATACATGCTCCAATTTGAGGGAGAGTATTAGAAATATTAATTTTTATATTTATCTTGTTTCCATAATTAATATATTGTATTCATCTCTATATATACGAGAGAGGGGTCTAACGTAATGAGAGTTACGACATTCAATTCCTCTCTTATTCACTCATTGTTTCGACAATGAACAATTCAATAGGATTAGCTTACAACCATGGATATCATATCACATAGCATGCGATGCCATGAACATGCAACCTTTTAACTAGAATCCCTCAACCATTCTCATGGTCCTTTCCAACACTTTTTAACTACAGTCTATGTACTACTTTATTATTATGCAGTTATATTATGGTGTTCTTCATATTATGACCCCGAAGATGGAGAAACCTAGGATAGATAAAATTTACAGATCCACATCCGTTTTCAAAATCTTCACTTCAAAGACCCATGCAGTTTTGCACATTCATTGAAGTGCAGTTTTAGTAGAATAATTTCTTTCAAAGATTATCAAAATTTCAGCAGAAGAAAGTTTACACAGTGCAAACAATACCTGGGAAGTATATTTTGATTGTGTATTTCAATATCAGTAAATATCTCGTTCCTAATGTTGGTGCAGAGGGACTTCATCTTCTGGTAAGCAGTAGTCATGGTAATATTATCCACTAAAGTGCCCTCTGTAGCGTTGGAGATATATTAATCTGTCTCAGCTAAGTACCTCCTCAACCTCTTTTTGGCAGCAACCTGTGGGAATACAACCATTTAGTTACAAAAAAATAATACTATACATAATTGACAATCATCAACAAAAGAGACAATTTTGCAGACCTGGAAATAATGGCACAAAGTAGTCTGTGCCTCAGGAGAAAGCACATCATGTAGAAGCGAGTATAACTTGACAGCAGGTTCCAGGGCTGGTGCAGCAATCCCAGTTGCAGGCCTGAAAACCTCCATAATACCCGAAATTGAGGATTCATCAAGAGACTTGTAAACCTCCATAATACCTGAAAACCTCCAGTTCGACTTGATCTTTCGCTTCTCCTAAGATTCGATTCTGATGAAGTAGCCAGTAAATCCAATTGTTAGAAGAGACACTAGCAAAAGACACGAAGAAAACAAAGTATATGTGATAGACAATAATCCATACACATATCGGAGTGAAAAGGTCTAATTTGTACCTCTTGATGGCTCAATGTACTCTTGATGTGGCCCTTCATAACAACTGGCACTAATAAGTCATAAACCAAAGTTAGGCAGTCAGCTGATGGTGTGGCAACATCCATAATGTACGACAGGTACCTGTTCACATGGTAATTGAAACAATAAGTGGATATGGTACCGTGTCTCTTAAAAGTCCAAGAATGAAAAATAAAATGCCAACTAACCTAAGCTTAGTGTATATATCGGAAACCCCATAATATGGCGCAAACTCAGTTAAGAGCCATTTCCATGGGCCATGCAACAATAAATTTCTCTGTTGAAAGTGAAGAATCTTCATAGAAACTTCCATGACAAGATCATATGCAACTGTTTCTGCAACAGAACCACACTAGAACCACAACGATAGTCAATTCATACAAGAAAACCATTTTCAAACTTGATATGATTCAAAAGTTCAACATTCAAATTAAAGTTCTGCTATTCCAATTCAAATAGTCAGATACTTAATTTTCAGCAAGGTTTTGATTTCTCATAACTAGAAATCTATTTGTTAATTAATAATAAGTTAAAAGAGTAAAATATAAGCTGCAGATACAAATAAGACCCCTCACTTTCTAACCATCAAAATACGGACATGTTGCACACGACAATCCTTGTGCAATCATTAAAAGTTTAACTACCAGATGGCAAATCACTTAAAGCTTCATATTATAAAATAACTATAATTTAATATGGCAAACATCTCATTAATACTTAATTTAACTACCACGTATCTTATTTAAATCTACTAAACTGAAGAATATTTCACCTTGAGATTGTCATCCGAGCTTGTGGAATAATTTATATAGAGCTGTACTTTGCCAACAAGCTCATGTTCAGGCTCACGATATATAGACCACCAGCGTAGCTTGTCAGCCTGCATTTAAACTCAATAAGAGATTTCGACCATAACAATTATCAGCATTATTATCCAATAATCGAGGGTTACAAAACTTTACCGGGTCTTCGGAAATGGTAGCCACTTGAGCTACAACACGGCCACAAGACTTTCCCATGGAATCCTGGACTTCAATGATCAGATCATCTCCAAGACTATCTGGAAATCTGTAAACTTCTTCAATAACTTTCTGAAGCAGATTTACAAATTTTGAGAAATAGCACAGAAAAAAATACATACAAGACACGGGTTTCACCGGATCCAGGCTGCATTCGGACAGCATCTTCTTCAGTTGTACTTTTCAATCTTAGAAGGCAAGAATATGTTTCTGATGACATATTCAGATTGAAAAGAAAATATAAAAGTTAAGACTTGAAAGAACTAAAAATTAGTATAGAGAGATAAGGAATAGACCAGGCTACAATATCATGGCACGAGGTTCGCTAATCAATGCTTACTAAGAAAGATATTTTAGCAGATACTAAGCAAACCGGAAACTGAATCATTTTTCAGAAGGACGTGATACTCAAAATATTTTAATTGTATACGGAAGGTACTAGGATATCAATTGCAATATGAGATAATAATGTTTTAAACATATCTCACAAACAAACATGCAGTTTTCCAATCATACCTTGCGCATTTTCATATGACGACGAACTGTTGCGTAGAGTTGTTACACCAACTTTCAGGAGTCCAGACACTTGCTTTATATAACGAGTACTTGCATGAACATATGCCAAGCTCTGGCGCGATAAAGAACCATTTGCAGGTAAATGGGGTTGAATGTGTATTTTTCGAAATTCTTGCCACCCGGAAGCAATTGTTGACTGCATATTGGATAAACAGTACCGGACTGTCTCCAGTCTAACTGTGGGTGACCTTAGAGCTAAAACTCCACAACCTGTTTGTGGGTCTAGGGACATTTTCACTTTACGTACTGTAGATAGAAACGAAATCAGCATTAGAAGATGAAGATACCCTAGCACTTGAAAGTTAGTGTGAGATGAATGCTACCTTGAACCTTCATTTTGCCTATAATTTTCTTGGGCTTATTAGCGGTAGCTCCCTCATTGGCAACTTCTGCAGAGCGCTTTACCATTAGTTCCTCCTCTGACTGTAATAGCACTTGCTGTAAACTGGAATAAACAGCAAAAAATAACAAGTGTAAGCAAAGTGGAGAAATTAAAATGAACCCAATATACACATTCTACCAGTTAGCATGCTTGAGTGTAGAAATATAACTGGACAGGAGAAAGAGAGTAAAAACAAAATCGAGTTCACACAACAATGCCAAATATAATATTCAATATTCTATAGAATGGAGAAGAATGGATACAAATTTAAGAAAAATAAAACTAATGGATTCTGTTTTTAAAGTTTAGTCTGTCTCTGCATAATAATATAACTTTTGTTTCCAAATTCATCAAACAAATCGAATCGTAGATATTATGCCAGTAATACCCCTGTTCTAGCTTTGACAAGAGCTGTGCTAAATAGGTGGACTCATATATTTAATTTCATGTGACTTGAGATTTGTAGTACATAAATGAACTTGGGGCTTGATAGTTCAACTGTTATAATATTTTTCCAGGTATCTTTTGATGACGACTTAGAGAGTAATGCAGGATGATAAATATATGTGGAAAAAATTTATATGCTACTTATTACATTGTGAATCATGACTTTTTTAGTCTTTTATGTACACAGCCAAATCTTCATTTATGGAAAAAAAAAGTTATTTGAGATTCCAGGAAACATCGTGAAATTGACTTGCATAAAATATGAACAGTGTTAAGGTCCTAGAGAGAAAGAAAACCAAGCAATGGAGTCAGGATCAATTATAAGAGATAGTAAGAGATCCTCCTGGCTATAATGGAAGCAGGAAAATATAGAAAAAAGTTGTCAAAATCAAACAGGGTCATTTAACCATTGCTAATCCTACCAAAGCAGCTTAAACCCATGCACTAGCACTTCACAGGGCAAGATTTGTGAATCATTTCCCTAACAATGGCTCTTTAACTCCAGAATGTCATACACTCAACTTTTCTTACCTTAATCTATTTACTAATATTAATGTCATTACTATTTTCCAAGAACATTGAATCGGGTATGCAAGCCATGTATGTATGTGGGAGGAACTTCAACTAATGATCTTGCAACTACTATAAAAACAAGACAAGAGATAGCACCTACCCAAATGCCTCACGAAGCAGTGCACACTCGTTTTCAAGAAACATGGGAGCTTCTGGGCAACTCCTAGCCCAAGCATGAAGGCATAATCGGACGCATGCATCATATCCAAGCACAGCATGCCATGGCCCTAGTGCACTGAATGATTTACAAATTAAAAGCAATAAAGTTAGACCCACAAATTAGGCATGAGATGTCTTAATCTATCTAAAACATAACTGTATATTATGATACTGGTTAAAGATACCTCGCATGAAATGTCGGGAGACGAGCTGGATTTGAACCCGAAGAGCCAGCAACTTCAGCACCCGACGTGGTCCTAACGATATAGTAGCATGACAATTGATAAATTTGTCTGAATTACTACAGGCAGTGAAATGTAAACATATAGAAACTCACGTCTATTACTAGAGGCTAAACAAAGACTACACATTGTATTTAATATAAATTTGACGTTTTGGTCCTTCTCATCATGTTCTGATAAATTTCCCTACCCTATATTTGCTCTGCGTCAAACATTTATGCTCTTTAGAAATAATACTATGCATAAGTCACCCGAGGAGACAGACCTTACAGACTGATCAGATTTCCTGTTTTTAGCATTTTCCTCTAGTTTATCCCCAGGCGTGCTCTTTTTTATATTTGGATCATTCCTGCTTGAGAAACCATTTGGTTTAGCTGCACTTGGAGTAATATTTGGTCCTGAAGCTGATATTGCCTCATAACCTTGGTTGATTTCATGACCAGAAGAGCGGAAAGGAGGTGCACTAGGAACGTCATCTTCATCATCAGAGAAGATTTCCTCCTGCGAATTTCTGGCATCCAAATTCTGCAGAAAAGGCCAGCATAGCAACAACAATACACTCATAAGCATTTTACAGTACCATGTTATACCATCAATTACTCATAAATATATGTGATTGCTGCCCTGATAAAAGATTGTACCTTCATTCATTGACTAAATAAATGTGAAAAATAAAAATTCCGAAAACTGGTTTCAATTGTTTTGAATTTTATCTCTGTGATCGAAATTGGAGTGACTTACCTCCACAAATATAACAAGTGACGACGTTCAATGCTTCGCATAGATCTATTAACAGCTAATATTTTGAAAAATCTTTTGTACCAATGACCAACCATCAGTGGACAAACAAAACATTAGGATTGGGAAAACCAGTGTTATTAATTATTAAAATCTGGAACCAAATTTAAAATGCCATCAATTGATCTGCCAAAATTGGACAGCAAATTAAACCAGAGTATACATAACATATGACTGACAACATACCTTTTTAGTAGAATTTTCCACATTTACCCGTGAAGGCACACTCGAAGCATATCCCTCTGCAACTCTATTGCGAGGTACAGTGCCATTACGGCTCCCAACTTGAGTAGAAGAGAATTCTGAGCTAGAAGCTGAATCTGAAGACTCATCATCCTCTGCATAACGATCTTGCCTCACTGGATACCTTCCATTGCCTTTCATCAACCTCTCGGCAACCACATTCTGATGTCTTCCCACAATGGTCTCCATGGATGAACTAACATCAGAATGCATGTCACTAGCATAAAGCGGCCGCCTTTGAAAGGGAACTTTTTCATTCTGTGGCGATGAATCGAGCGAATATCTCCTTCCATAAACTTCATCCTCGGAATCAGTGGTCATATCATTCTCTGAGCCCGACCTACTATCATCCGCATCATGATGTAGAGCGCTGGACACTGGCATTCCATTAGTAGGAAAATGCCCACTTCTAAATTTCGTGGGTGGGGGTAATCCAAACCCTCGACCCCCACCACTTCTAAATCCCGTAATCGAGTCCATTCCTGGCCTAACACTTGAATTCGACAGTGGAACTTTCTTCTGCTACAACACAAACCTTAAAAACCTCAATTTTGTTTCTTAATTTCCACGAAAATCACTAAATCGACAAATACCCAGATCATAAACTACATCAGAAAGAACACAAAAACACAAAAATGGACAAAAACAAGTAACCTAACCTCTTTAACCCATCGAAGGGCACTATTATCAAGCCCTTCAGTGAACATTATCTAAAAAGGGGTTTCTTCTCACCTGCACCCACAGATCAAATCTCATACATTTCGTATAAAATCCGAAACCAAAACCCAACAACTAATCAACCAAATCACTACATTAATGCCAACAAAAACTTACATATGAAGATAAGTCAGTGGGTTTAATGCCCAAACGAATTTCAGTGAAAAAAGGAGCCTTGAACAGAGATCTGAACAACAGTGAAGAAAGAAGCCTACGCTTCGGTAAATTTCAGCAGGGAGATTTGCCCTAAGCTCTAAGCAAATGAAACATTTATCTTTTGTGTATATACAGATACGTTGTTCAGAATTTCATATATACCCATTTTTCCTAGTAAAATAAAATCACTAAAAGTTTGTTCGCAGCTTCATCACTATACTACCTGGTAAATAAAATAAATAAAACAAAATCTTTCTATTGATGAGGAATTTATTTAAAAGGAACATTTTTCTTATTGTAAAATAACATACTAATATTGGGTTAAATACATTTTTTAGTATATATATTAAATCTCTTTTAAACTATATACTTATATGGCAATGTCTTACAGTAATTATGTTATATACTGGTTACAAAAACGAGAAAAAACTGAATAATTAATATTTTCAGAATTTAATACCTAAACAATAGTGGATTATAAGTTATAACAAGGTTACTTGTAGAAAATCCTATATAACTTTACAAAAGCAAACTAATTTTTAAAATTGGTCTCTAGCATATAAATTATAAAATTTATGAAATTTATGAAATTCACAAAATTAGAATAGAAAAAAATTAACTTTATAAATGTTAATTTTATATAAAAATATTAATTTCGTAATAATGTTATGAGTAATGAACAAACGAGGATACCTAACTATTTACGAATTTACAATTACATTAAAGTGTAACCTATTTTATAAATTAATAATAGCAATATTAATAATTTAAACTATTTTCGAAATTTAAGCGCATAAATAAAGACAGCTAAAATAAAGCGAAGGTAATAAAGAGTGGGTGCTGAGTGGGCGAGAAAAGGTAACGGAATGTAAACGTGGCAAGAGGATAATCGTCGATTTGTTTTTTATGAAAATAATAATAAAATAATGGAAAAGAATCGAACGTTGGAAGTGGGGACAGTTTAGAGTCTTATTTTGCGCAATGCTAAAGAACCGATCACATGCTGTTGTGGACCCTACTTTTTCGATGTTTTTGCATTGGCCAATTTTGCCCCTCTTTTTTTTTTTTTTTATTAATCGTTCATTTCAATATCATAATTAAACAGTTTGTACCGTAAACGATTTAGTTACAAACCATTAATTTTAAAAAAATATTTAAAATAATAGCCCATACCTACTTAATGAACCGTTCTAATATGAGACCGGAGAAATTTTTAACCTCACGTTCTTTAACAGAATTCCAACATAAATTTATTAGGGGTAAAATCTCTACTTTTAACTAATTTCGCTAATAGTTGATGTTATTTAATTTTTTTAATATTTAAAAAATGTATATTTTCAAATCAATTTTTTTTATTTTATATTCATTATATTTTAAATTAACTATCTTAGATACAAAATTTATAAAATTTTAAAAATTATTGAAAAGTCACGAATTTCCTATAATAAATGGATTAAATATGAAAATAAATTGAAATATAAAAATATAGATGAAAACATGATAAAGGTATGGGAATAAAATTTAAACTTTAAAAACAAAAGATGATTTATGTAATAAACCTTAAAATTTTAAAAAGGATAATCAATCGGTCTAACACTAATGTTAATTTGTATAATGAGTGGTAGTTAATTTAAGTATTATCATTTTTATTATTTTTTAGTTAAATAATATACAACGATTATAAATTGTTATACTGTATCTATGCATTTACAGAGAAATAAATATTAAAAATGACAGAAATTAAGGGAATAAAATAAACGTAAAATATATAAAAAAAATTCTATTTACTTTTTAAGAATTTAAGTATAAAAATTGTGATATATTTATGATACATTTGTATAACTGAGATAATAAAATTGTATTTAATCTAAATATAGATTTTGTCAACTTCCGGTCATTTGTTTTGTTTTTATTTTCTTGGACACACACATTATTAATAAAATGTTTATATTTTTATGTTCACCCTTTGTCTTTAACGAATAACATCTCATATGTTTGAGTTAGGGTTAATTTTGTTATATATGAACTTAATCATGTTGACCAAAAGTTTTTGATGGAACGGAATGATCTTTATTCTTAGTTATGAAAAAATTTCAAATTAATCGTGTTCAAATAAGTACATATACTAACCTTGCCCGACAAAATTATTTTAAAAAAACACATAACATTACTAAATTTGTTATTATGGCCACCTCGCAGAATTCATGATTTAACTTGCATATTACTCTTCTTATCTAAAATGGATGTTATTTTGTTAATAAACTGAAAAACATATTTCATATTAATGTATTAATTAGTTAATGTACAATGAATAATATGTATAAACATCATCATAATAATAATAATAATATTATAATTAACCCTAAACTAATTTTGATAGTTGATATGGAGGTAATAGATCACTACTGGAGTTTGATTATTTTGAAGTGACTTGGTTAAATAAGCAGCCTTTAAAGTCGGAGATTACGACCCACCTCCTCGAGACTAAGCCGACCAAAATAAGTCTCTGAATGAGATTGAACTTCGGAGAATAGATGAGACTTTAAAGACGACCAAGACCGATCAAATGTGCTCAGCTATCGAATCAAATTTTCTTAAGTCAGTACTTACGCCGATGACAAACAAAATCAGCCAAGTCTGTGACCGACAAAAAATACTTGTAATCCAGCAAGGTAACCTGAGTCCGATAATGACTCCCCCTGTTCAGGGGAGCAATTATTCTTTTAGCTATTTTGAATGAGCAAAAATCAAAGAAATTTAAATGTAATCTCAAATATCTTGTTTTTGAAGATAAATCGGTTAATTCTTACTAATAAATATGACAAGTTAAGCAGATATAAAGTGAATCAATAAGTTCACACAAACGGATAATACAAGTCAACTATTTGATAAAATCAAATAATTATTCTCAAATTAAAGAATTAATTGAACCAAAATTTTCTGTGAATAGAACATATAAATATCCTATAATCACATAGACAAAGATACACACAAATAATTATCCTAAAATTTTAATAATTTTTATTACTATTAAATAACGTTTACTAATTTAATCATCGAATGTATCACAATAGTAAACTCGCTGGCAAGTAGTAAATCTTATCTTATTTCTGGTCAGAACACATTGTCAAAAAGTTCAGCCCTGCTTCTTTATTCACCTAAATATAGAATAGAATAGTTATTTAAAATTTAAAATAATAGTGACAGCTGATGAGGAAGAATAAATGTTGACTTAAAAGTGTTTTCATACATACTCCGCCAGATACAGCTGTTGTG
>JAYMTC010000316.1:0-12744 GCA_036897605.1 Melianthus villosus
TATTTTTTTTTTTTTAATTTTATCAAAAACTTATGTCCAAAATAATTAATTTTAAATTAAAGGATTAATTAGTTAGATTTAAAAAATAATAAAAGAGGAAGGGATAATGTAAAATTATCCAAGTTTAACTACAGATATAATTGATGATGATATAATTATAGTCTTCTCGGTGCACAATGAATGTAAAAGAAATTAAATTTTAATTTAGTTAGGTTCGACGATGACTATCTACATCTAATAGTATTATAATTGTAAGATAAATACAACAAAACTTAATCCAAAATATAAAAGAAATTGTAATAATATTTACAAAATATTCAATCTAATTTTCAATCAAATTAAGTCTTGACTACGTAAATGTTTAATTCAAATTTAAACTGGACTATGTAAATGTTTAATTCAAATTTAAAGAAGGGAAGAATTAGCAAAAGAGGAAAAGAAGTGAGAAAAGGAAAAAGAACAAAAAACGGCAGGGCAAAGAGCGGGGACGGGAACAGTCGTTTTCAGCGACAGTGAGAAACAAAAACCGGCAGCTAATCACCAAAATTTCTTCAATACAAATGGCCTCTGACCGTTTCTCACCCATTCAACCATCTCAATCAGGTTCACGAAGACGAAGAACTAGAGCGAAGCTCGTCAATACCAATTTTTACTTTAGAATTTCATCCACTTCCAGCAATTGTTCGAAAGTGTTTCTCATTGGTCGAAACTGGAGATCAAATTTGTCTCTTAATCGGGTTAATTGTCGACTTACGAGGTGATTACTCATGATTATAAGCTATATTAGGTGTTCAATTGATTGACCGTGCAGTTAATGTTTGTTTTCTTTCGGCGTTCTACAGTCTTACTTACACTGGTTTTATTGAGTCACTTGACCTAAAAACAGAGGGATTGGGCTTGGTATTATTTGGAATATGATTTTGCTGGACATATGTTGATTTGATCACACAAGGGCGACTGTTGAAGAATCCTATCGGGTCTTAGTTAAGCTGATAATATTTTAGCTAGATGTTTTGCATTCCAGTCCGTGGTCTAATTAAGACAGGACAACTCATTTGAAGCATTTAATGGAGAAGTTCATTTTGATGAAGGAGCATTCTGTGATAGGGCAGCCATTGTCCCCATAGTATTATTGTCATTGAGAAGACATATTAGTAAATGAAAATTTTACATACGGCAACCAAGCTCTTTCCACAAGTTCCCATAGAGGATGTAATTTATAGTTTTTTTTGTTGGGGCAGAGATGTAATAATGAGATGCAAGACTAGTATTCCAGTTTTTTCTTGGTTTTCTATTTAGTATCTACTTTTTTATTTTTATTTTACCAAACATATAATGATCTAGATCTGTAACTCAAATGGGAAGTGGTTCTATGCTTTATCCCCTAAAAGATAGGATAGGGTTCGATAATCAGGAATCTTGCATGTTCTAACACCTAATTTTTCTATTTAGATTTTTGATGTAGATGTCTATTAGTGTTGTCCTAAATATAAAATACGAGTTAAGTTGGACAAAAGAATTTCTTTTAAATCTTTTAATTGTATTCAAACTTCTTGCCTAATCTTTATTACTCTTGTTTTTAAAATATAATGGAATCAGTTTATACGACATTGCAGATTGTAGTGAAGGCAAGCTGTACTTTCAGGAAGAATTGCAGAGAAGGATATGAATCTTTGCTGCTTTGGAACCTTGAATGTAGGGAAAAAAGGAAATGGTGCTCATCCTAGTAATGGCATTGATGGTAAGGACTTCAACTAAGACGAAACTTTGATTAAAAGGTTATGTTAATCTTTTATATTCCTACTTTCAGTCACAAATACTATGCAGACTTCAAGACTTGTGTAGATAATTTTTTTTGCCGAATAAGTAATAAAAATTAGCAATCTACATGACTAGTATTTCATTTGGAAAATCTCAATCGCATCATTATTTAGTTTAACAAAAACACAATAAATATTTGAGTTAGTTAGACTTTATACTCTGTTAAAGATATATCGATTAAATATTCGTTTAATATCAGTTCGAGTTTTTAGTTTAAATAGTTATTTAACATTGTATGAGAGCACGAGGTCCATGAGGTCAATGGTTAAAACCTCATCTACTACAAATTATCTATTATTACTTGTGCAATTTTTCACTACACCAATATTGGGTCAATTTAATTAGGGTGACCCCGCTTCAATGTTAAGCAATTGATTATGGGTCATCTTTCGTGCCGAAGAAATAAAATTTTGGCTTTCGCGTGAGAGGGAGTGTTAAATATATAATAATTAAATATTCATTTACTATCAGTTCGAACTTTTAGTACAAACGTAATTAGCATACAAGGTCCTGGTTTACCAACCGGCCCACCTTTTTTCGACACATTATCATAGCCGCTTCCTGCATCATTTACACAACATGTGACACCTATCTTCATGGAGAGCACTTGTCAAAACAAATCCATAGGACCTTGTATAAGTATTCATTATCCGCTGCTTCATAGTGTACTGCATTTAATGAAAAGAAACTGTAATTGTGGAGTTCTGAAATGTTTGTTACCCATGTCAACTTACAAGTGTTATAGAGGAACATGGGCCTTTTCCAAGCGGGAGGGAAAGGCCTGAGCAATTCCCAAAACTACGTGCGTTGTGCTTAGATAGGTTTGGGGGCAAACCTTGCATTACTGACCCGGTTTGCCCATTGTCAAATTTCTCCACGTATATATTTATACCCTTTTTATACCATGGGATGAGACTATAAAAGAGACAATTGGTGTGGGATTACGGATTTAATTCCATTGAATGTTGATCAATTTCTTAATTTCTGTTCATTATCAATCTTTTCATATTTTCATGTGTGAACATCTGATGTGATATTTCTATTGTTGCTTCTTTTGGTCTCTTTTTGTGTTTTCAGGCCAGTTACTTAATAATATTGAACATTTCTCCTACAATGAATTGAGGTTGGCGACAGATAATTTTCATTCAAGCAATAGGATTGGGCGGGGAGGATTTGGAACTGTTTATAAGGTACTAATAATCTCAAGAAGGTTAGACCTGTTATAAGGCTGTAGGATTATGAGTCTTTCTGAGAAAAAGTCATGAACACTGTTTTTTCTCCCAATTATTGAAAGTCGTTTCCTTTACAAGTGACCCTATATGAACTTTAGCAAATGTCTTCTTATTTAACTCGAGGTTTTTCAGTGATCTAGTGGAGGACGCCTTGGTTGTTTGTTTCGGTATTTGAAGCTGTGAATATCATTGCTGAATTGACTTTTTATTATCGAAATCTGTTTGGAGTTTTGAGCTCATTAATCCATATTTTTTTTTGTCTAATCTATAATTATTTTTAGTAATTAATTTTATGTATATAAAAAAATCATTATTCGTTGTAGAATAAGGTTATATCATATGTTTTGCCAAATTTGAATAAATAATTTATTATGCTTCTACCTGTTTTGCAAAACATATGGTTATAATTCATCATCCGGAGTTAATTAACACAGAACAATCTTATCCGTCAACTTGGATTAGGTTCATTCCTTAGGTTCTTACCTTCATGTAAGGATGAATGCTACCACAAAAGATTGTAACTGTTGTGATCTTATACGAATGAATGGAAGGATGCTTCTCGTCATCCCATGTTTATATGTTCTTGTATCTTATTTAATGTATATTGCTTTGCCAGGGAACTCTGAAAAATGGGAGAGAAGTTGCCGTGAAGACACTATCTACTCAATCAACACAAGGGGTGCGCGAACTTTTAACAGAGATCAACACTATATCAAATGTCAAGCATCAAAACCTCGTTGAGTTGATTGGATGCTGTGTTCAAGGAGCCCACCGGATTCTAGTATATGAATTTTTGAAAAATAACAGCCTTGATCATGCTTTATTAGGTAAAATCGCCAACTTTAGTATAACTGTATACTTAAAGAAGTTTCAACAGATGGTATTTTCTTATGCAGCAAGTCATCAACATCTAGGTGTCAAACTGGACTGGAGAAAAAGATCAGGCATTTGCATGGGTACTGCTAGGGGTCTTGCTTTCCTACATGAAGAACTTGTGCCACATATTGTGCATAGAGACATCAAAGCTAGTAATATACTTCTCGATGAAGAATTTAACCCAAAAATCGGAGACTTTGGGTTGGCCAAACTTTTTCCAGATAACATCACTCATATTAGCACGAGAATTGCCGGAACAACGTATATTATCTTCTTATATTTCTGGTTTTCTTTGCAAAGTGCAGCTCTGGCATCCCTTATAAAGTTCTTTCTGCTTGAAATGCTGTATCAAACTACTGCTATTGTCAGTTACCCACTTCTGCAAATGACATTACTATATGGATAAGTTTTCTTTCAGGTCTTAGAGATGCTAATAATGCAATAGGTGTGGCCAAATTTGGCACTTTTGGTATGCATTATAAAGTTCTTTCTGCTTGAAGTGTTGTATCAAACCACGGCTATTGTCAGTTACCCACTTGAAAATGGTATTCGCTATTAGATAGGTTTTCTTTCAGGTCTTAGAACATGTTTTCTGTCCATTGTTTTGGTAGAAATTGTTTAAAACAGATTCGTATATTTCTACCATTCCAGAAATTATGCAGATCCGAATTCAAAACAAAAGAGATATTCTGACATTATCCATTTTTTTGTTTCTTACAGAGGTTATTTGGCACCAGAATATGCATTCGGTGGTCAGTTAACCATGAAGGCAGATGTTTACAGTTTTGGAGTCCTGCTGCTTGAAATAGTCAGTGGCAAAAGTAATTCAAAGGCTAACTGGGGAGGGATGCAGAAGTTGTTACTGGAATGGGTATTGCCAATTTCCTTTTTCATTCCTTTCAAATTATGTTAGCTGCAGGTTTCTCCAACATTTTATTACATATGTTTTGCTTTTGAGGTTCAATGAATTGCAACAAAGAGTTGCTAGTGTTGATATATGATTTTGCTAATTAAACAGTTGCTAAATTATGCTAAAAATATATAGGAAGGTAGTTTAGGCATTGTATTAGTTTAATGCTATTTTAATATATGTGGCACAGGGAGCACCTTAATCTTCAGGAACAGTATGTGATTCTCGTCGTGCTCTGCATGTCAAATATTAGCTCTCAACTTTCTTTCTGTTAATGAAACAGTAACTATCACTATATTCATCAAATCAAGTAGTTAAATCAAATCAATGTAAGATAGGCATCACATTCCATTAGCTAACTCAAATGTAAGTTAAGTCAACCATGCTGAGGATTACCAAATTTGTAGCCGTCACCTAATATAGAAGGTAGAAAAAAGAAAAGACGGGATTTTAAAGAGTTTGCTTCTTTTAACCATCAAGCACTTTTCCTTTACGGACTGTCATTACTCATCTGGTCTTTTATGGCATTTTTTGCTTCCACAGGCATGGCAACTCTATGAAGAAGGAAAGCTACTGGAACTAGTGGATCCAGAATTGCAAGACTTCCCAGTGGAAGAAGTCATCAAGTACTTGAAAATTGCATTTTTCTGCACTCAAGCAACAGCTAGCCGGCGCCCACTTATGAGCCAGGTAGTCGACATGCTCTCAAGGGACATCCGGCTCAATGAGAATCAACTAACAGCTCCCGGAATCTTCCAAGATTCAAATGAGTCTAAAAATAAAAATCCGTCTGTAGAGTCTACTAGTTACCAGATGAGCTCTTTCCCTGCCACTATTACTCAGGTGACTCCTCGATAACCGCATAATAATCTCTCTTATATAGATCCTCAGTGGCAAATTAATGTAGCAATTCATCAAGATAAGAGGAAGAAAGATCAATATGGCATAAATCATGAAATTTTTGTAGCCAAACATCAAAAGTTTCCGTACTTCATTCAATTCGTAAGACGAGAAGGCACCACATCATACAATCAGTTAGTCCTTTCTCCAAAATATCATTTGCTGGTTTGGGATTGAATAGTTTAATGCCACGGTTTTTGCAATACAAGTATTTAATTTAAGTGCAATGAATGACTGAATAATGTCCATTGTGTCAAAGTTTGCTGAGTCCTAATTTGGACCAAGCAGTGTGAGCCTTGACAGCAGCTGCATTTGAGGAATGTAATTCGAAGGCCTAATTCTGTTTTTTTTTTTTGGATTGCTTTTCTATAAAGCAAGTACAATTGCAATGCACGAGCAAGAACAAAAGCAACAGAAAATGCTTGGAAAAGTATTCTTGTTGAGCACCATTTAACACTATACATCCATTGGAACCAATTAACACTATATGCAGATGAACCAAAGGCAGTAGGTTGTCAGTTTATTGAGATCTCTTAGTTTATTTCATTGGAAAGCATAAAAAAAAATATTATTGCAGATATTTATAAAGAACGGAAACTCCAGTTGTTAAGAAATTTTCATTTTGGAGAGCACAACACTGCACAGTATGATATTGAAGCACGCGCCTTCACCAGCAGGAAATATTCACGAGCTAACACATTACTTCCAAGCAAGGTTCTGGTTCAATCACATTTAAAGGACATTTGAACCGTTCGCAAAGATGATTCATTGAAAGAAGAGAGTAGAGAGATCAACCAACCATAATGTAATCCCAGAAGCTCACTGCTTATGTATATCCAAGAATTGTCAGACTGCATTACAGAATAAGATAGCTCTATTCAACAAGGGAAGTATTGTCATACTGCTATATACAACAAAAGACCAATACGAAGGCTTAATTCCAAGGATGTGTAGAAAGTACAATTTCAATATTAAAATAGTCAACCAGATCTAATCCTCACTCTCAGTAATAAATGATACTGCATTGTAGTCTGCAAGAACTCACAATCTTTTTGACATATAATTTATAACAGATTGATGAGTACATGAAAATGAAACATATGGCAAAAAGAAAACATATCATTAGGTCACAATCAATACTATGTTTCTGCAGCTGGCTGGTTCACTCCAGTAACAGAAACTTCTGAGCTATCATCTTGTTTGGAGGTGGCAATTTTGGCTGGCAGAGTAGGTGCCTTCGCTGATTTGGAGTTGGCGGATGCTTCTGATGCTGCTGCACCTTTACCATCATTGGCAGGGTTTCCATCTTTTGGATCCTTGGGGGGGGGTGGGAGGGGGCGGATCATGTGAGGTGGGGGAGTTTGCTTCAGCTTCAGAAGTATATGTCGCATTCTTGAAAGATCGGTGGGTTTCCCGGGCTTTGGACCCTGAATTACTGTAATTGATGGCTTCTTGTCTTGATCCTTCTTGCCTCTCTTCTTCTCAATGTTGGGAACCTCACGAGGAATGAGCTCTGCAATTACTTTCCAGTACTGTTTGTCTGCTTCTTTGTGGAACTTTTCTTGGTTTGCTAAAGATATCTGTTCCACATGCAAAGCCATTGACAAGCTTAAGAAAGACCTGAATGTCAACAAATCGGAAATAGTTTGACAGCAGCATTTGATGTTTTTACCTTTTCCCTTTCTCTGTTGTTAGTTTTATTCATTTCAACATTGATCTTCCTTTTCTCATAAAAAGCTTGCTTATACTCCTCAGCTTCAACAATAATCTGGTTTCTCATTTCTTTTTCCCGCTTCTCCTTTTCATCAAGCTGAATTGCATTTTGGCTGCACAAGAAATACAAAGTTCTACATATCACATCTGCGATTGGAATTTTTTAAATAGAACCACGATTCTTCAAATCCTATGAAGTGCTAACACCTTCTGGAGTCTCCCACATCCATATTGTATAATATTTTGTTGTGTTGGGCACCAAGTGCATCAAAACTCTCCATACATATAGAATGGTATCATACAATAGGCCTATAACTTATCATTTGCCTGTTTTGGATTTTCCAATTCTTGGGAGTTTGTTCTTGGACAAAATTTTGAGCCTATACTTGGAGAAATTTCATCCAAAAAGAGAACTGAACCATAGTTCAAATTCTGAACCCATCTTACAGTATTCTGAGCATTTTCATTATTACCCTCAGTGGGACTTGACCACCAAAAGAGAACTTAACCATAGCTTGGAGTAGAGAAGATTTTCTTATCCCAAGGCCTGGTCTGATGGTCTTGCATATGATGTCCTATTAATATGATAAAATATCCTTATGTACTTAGAAAATTCTTTTACCACTCAATAAGATGTTTTTAAACAAGAAATTTGACAAGTGATAGAAAATTCTAATTAATCCGTAAACCCGTCCTACTGAAGTGGTACAAAGACCTTATGTACCCAAAAAAACTTTCCCACGGTGTTGAGAGAGGAACACCACCAAATTTAACCTTATACAAATGTAACTGTTCTGAGGTCATGAAATAAAGGATCAGAACATCTTCCCATGATTGTATCATCAGTTCCACCTTCTCATACAATTTACATAATATTCGTTCATTCACTTCTCAGGCTTCTATTATGTCTTAATCACCTAACCTTTATACCATGTGCATCTCCTTTCTATGTTATTGATCACTCAGTAAAACCTAGAACGAACTCAAGAACAATTGACATGATAAATCAGCATTACTAACATTCAAACATCTAGATCCTTGCAAGTACACAAAATAAAGGGAAAGTGTGGAAAAATAATACAGGATATGCCAGAAACGGACAAATCATATGCATAATTTAAGCATCCCCAATCTACCAAAAAGAAACTTATAATGAACTTAAAGTGAGGAAATAAAATGTACAGGATGAACAATTATATTTTAACAATATAAATCACACATACCATCTTCTTTGAGTGTGAACCTCCAAAGAATCCAATATTTGTTTTGGTACTAGGCACTCGCATTCAGTTCGGACTGACCGAATTACAGCAAACCGAAAAAACTAAATAAATCATTAAATTTCAGATCAACTAATTCAGTTTCTTTGGGTATTTTTAGTAATTATTATTTAGTTAAATAAAAAAGACGAGTCTTCCCATTACACTCCTGTCATTGAACTGATTCAAAGTCGTATTGAATTATACATCGAACTAATATTCGGGGAATCGGGGTATTCGGTTTATATGATTTATTTGGGCTTTTAATAGAACCGAAGTGAATAGAACTAATTTTCCGAACAAATGCATATTCCTATTTTGCCAAACAAAATTTTGTAACATAAAGTTTAGAAAGTATGTAAAACTAAAAAATGTGGATTTAGAGTTTTATTGGGTAAATTCATTCTTCAACATAGGGAGTGATCATATAGAAAAATAAAATGAGGATCAGGAAAAGATCACCAATCTTAGATCTATGAGTGCATAATGCACATTCTGGTTTCTGATAAAAAATTGAGTTTACCTACTTCATATATATTTAATTTTACTGAAGCCTCTGATTTTAATGGGTTCAAATTCTCTTCAGGGCTCCGTTAACGAGATGATGAACATCTAAAAAAATAGTTTTGAACAAAAAGATGTGGGTCCATGGATAAGTTCAATTCCCACTTGACAACAGCATTCCAAGCTGGAAACAAGTTATGTACTAAACTAAATTCTATTCTAATAATGGTCTTAAAAGTGAGTGAATCCTCTTCACCAGCTACCAAGCTGATTATAAATTAATGACATCATATAATTCCATCTAAAAGAATTAACCTTAACAAATCAAGTGTCCATGGATGCCATCAACTTCAACTGGACAACATTCAAACCCATTAAATGATGCTGTAACAAAATAAACTGCAAAACCGTACATTTAACTAAAAAATGAAGTTCAATAGTATTTCCTAACTGAGCGCAAATCACAACTTGAAAGCACTATTCAAAAGCAGCCGGATGCAACTGGAAACATATAAGCAAGTCAATAGCCAGAAACGAACTAAGTAATCCCACAACTGCCACATAAGATCAAAGCAGTAGCAGATCTAAGCATAAAGCAGCAAAGGGTGCATCCAACTAAACACGCGCATAAAAGCTCAAGAAAATCAAACCAAACTGATCAAGTAGTTCAAAAAGTCTCACCGCCGCCATTCTCGAAGAGCAAAAGCTTCCTCATGCTCCATCTCATTCGGGGGTGGAAGCAGTGGCCCATCTGAAACGAAAACACCACCGTCGTCCTCATCTAACCCGTTATAAGTACCGCCATTTCCATTCTCCGTGTACGGCGACTGAGAATAACTGAGGTTTGGATCATCGAGTCCGTAGATCTCAGGCGAAGCTGAGCTGTTGTAAACGGGAACCTCGTGTTCCGCCGAAAGTTCACCGGAAGGGTGGCGATTGGCGGAGAAGTAGCCGGAGTCAGTGAGGTCCTCTCCCGCGAAGGTGGAGAAGGAATTGTTGTAGCCGGAGAAATCATCGTCGACGCTGTAGGAGTCGAAAGAAGTCATATTCTTGGTGTGAACTCTCAAGATTAATGTTAGGAAAAGGAATCTTTGATCTGTGAAGAGTAGATCGAGAAGTGAAGAAGGTGGAGCTTTGCCTTTCTAAAGCTCTTCTCTTTCCCCCATTTTATATTTTGGCAATTATCACAAAGCCTTTTTCTTTATTTATCTTTAAAGTAACTATTTTTTTAAGTTTAGTTAATAGGTAATGAGTGAGCACCCATTTTTTTTCTTTATTTATTTAAGTAAACATAAAACTGATCATTTAGTTCATCAATTTTACTTCTTCAAATAGATAAATAAATTAATCAGTCGTTGTATATATTTTTCATCTCAATTATCGTTAGCCAGCACCACAAGATAAAATGGTAATAAATATGGTCTCCACTCTTTACTTTTCGTGAAAAAGAGAAACCAATTTAGAGCTGAATATACGATAAATGAGATGAAAAATAGACAGAATGACTAATGACAAACCAATCATTTACTCAAAAGACTAAAATTGACAAACTCATAGTCGAATCATCAATATCAGATTCGACATGAAGTCGATGGACAAATGTATCTGTTAAACATTTTTATATTTTACTCGTTAAGAGTCAGTTCTAAGATATTTTAATTCATATATTTTTAATTTCGTCCCAGAATATTTCAAAATTTCCAATTTTTCTCCATAATTTGTATAGGTGACAGTATTTTGGGTGGTAAAATTACTATTTGGCAGTGATTGGAGTAAATTAAACAATAATTAAGATAAAAATGATAAATTAAGTCAAAACTAAAAAAGCGGATTATCATTACCGGCGTTTTATAATTGTGGGGCTAAAATGACAAATAAACCTTCTTTTACACATTTTACTTAATATTAACCGTAAAAATAGATAATATCTTAAGTTAATAGTGATAATTTATTTCACCGACATTTCATAATTTATAATGTAAACTAAAAATTACATATAATATAAAATTATTTTGTAGATGATTTCATTACTAGAGCATAAAAGATTTTTCATAATTTACACTATTCGTCATTATTTAAAATTAAATTTTATACATACTATTTTAAAAAAAAATATTATAAAACTTTATAGAAAATAGGTCATTTTGATTCTCGTTTTGCGAGATCCCGTCCATTCACTCCATTTCCATTTATGAAAAATGGACAAATTCAGCCTCTAGTCTAAAATTTTATAAGAACTTCACTATCATCACTTCCTACTCACAATCTCCTTTCATTTTCAAAGCAATGGTGGTACGAGTTAATGCGTGATGATAATCCTACCATCTACTTATCGGCCACCTAGAAATCAGCGGAAACCTTGTCAACCCGAATTGGAACGAGATTTGTGATATCCGTGACCGGTCCAACTGGAGTGCCAGAACTAAGGTTGTGATTTAGGTTTGGAAATATTATATTTGACAGCTGTTTACCCTGTAATACCGCTGTCTACAACTAATATACAGCTGTCATATATATATATATATATAGTGAGCAACAAAACTAAGGTAATTTCTCTTGGTGCTTTGAGTTATTAGGTATGTTTTACTGGTACATTTTTAAGGGATCTGGTAATTTGTAGTCAGTATTTCATCATTCTCTTTGAAATAGTTTGATCAAATTTGTACTATCATGTTAAAAGCTACTCTATTATATTGGTTATGAAAAGTCTTATGGGGTTTTAGTTTATGATTGTAAAAGTTAGTGTTTGGGGTCTTAACTCCTTATAATACAATACATAGAAGAGCGTGGAGACATTCGAGGATCCCTCGATACGAGGTTGGATAAGAAGTTGCGAAACTTTATGTTTGGTGAAAGATTTGAATGTTTTCAGATTAATAGGTAATTAAGGTAATTAGTGGAGGATTGAGATTCTCTCATGATCATTTCTCTTCAAACCGCGTGGCCATGGCATGGCCACGCCCGTGCCATGACCGGGTCACGTTTGAGCCATGCTCAAGCCACACCTAGACCATGCTCGAATCATGTTCGGGTCATGTTCGAGCCACGCCTGGGCCATGTTCGCCCGGGCCACGCCCATGTCATGACGCCCGTGCCATGATCGAGTCACTGCTAACACATGGTCTGACTTTTGTCACATCATATTGCTAAGACTGATTTTAAATCTCTATATTTTATATTATAAATATCGAGTCAGCATGGCCTTCAAGCATTTGAAATATGTCGGGATTATAAATGACATAGTTTTCTTGAGAGAAAACTCATTAAAAAAACGAAATTATTCAAGTTCTTTTTCTCCAAGACAAAGAAGTCTAGCTCCGACGGCCCCACGAGTCATCTACTTAAAAGGACATTCCCAGCGGTGCGCCCCTCCTTGAATTATTCGGATGTGAGACTTAACAGATAAATTCGACCATTAAGTTTATGTCAAATTTGATATCGATCCATCGACTATGAGTTAAACAATTTTAGTCTTTTGAGTAGATGAATGGTATGCGACTAGTCATTCCATCTGTTTTCTATCCAAATT